>PVLA01002372.1:0-274294 GCA_004027455.1 Hydrochoerus hydrochaeris | reverse complement strand
AAAGAAAGAAAGAAAGAAAGAAAGAAAGAAAGAAAGAAAGAAAGAAAGAAAGAAAGAAAGAAAGACAGGGGATATAGATATAGCTTAATGGCAGAGCACTTGTGGTTTAGCATTGCTTGAAGGCTTAAGAATTTTGAGACAGGGACCAGGGATTTAGCTCAGTGGCATAAGCACCTACCTGGCAAGCGCAAGGTTCTGAGTTCAATCCCTGGTACCACAAAAAAAAAAAAAGAATTTTGAGACAGTTGTAATTCTAGCACTTGGGAGGCTGAGGCAGGAGGACTGCCATGAGTTCGAGGCAAACCTGGCTACATAATGAGTTCAGGGCCAGCCTAAACTACATAGCAAGATCATGTCTAAAAAAAAGAATTTTTTTTGAGACAGATTTCCCTATATTGCTCAGGCTAACTCTGAATTTCTGTGCTCAAGCTATCCTCACACCTTAGCTTCCTGGATAGCTGAGACTATATATAGGTGCTGCATGCCATCACACCTATCTTGAAGAATATCTGAACTCATTTGGGACACACTATGTGTCATCAGAAACACGAAGACTGACAGTCAGCAACTCCAGATTACAGAAATCAAGTGACATACAGGTATATGCATGCTTCACATTTCACAATAAGAAAATGTTAAGTTATATACAAATGTTGTAACTTCCTCATTTTAAAAAGAGTCTGGCCACCAGGAGACTCAGAGGCATTCAGAAGCCTAGTGAATAGCCAGGGTTACTGAAGTGAAGGTCCAGCAGGTGGTTCTTGGGCATGTTTTATTTCAACAGCCTGGTTTCAAATTCCCAAATTCGGTCCTTTTTACAACAGCTGCACAGTGATTAATTTCATCACACAAAACCCAAGCCAACACAAGTGTTTACAGCAGTATGATTCAGAATAGCCATAAAAGTAGAAACAACTCAAATGTCCATCAAGTTATAAACGTGTAAGTATACCATGGACTACTCTTTAGTCACAAAAGGAGTACCGATAGGTACTACATTCAACATGGAGAGACTCTGAAAACCTGATGCTAGAAGAAGCCAGGAACAATCATAGAATGTAGGATTTCATTTATATGAAATGGCCAGAAAAGGCACATCCAAGGGACAGAAAGCAGATTAGTGGTTGCCAGAGGTTGGGAAGAATGAATGGCTGAGGCAAGTCAGGAGAAATAAGGATAAGGGCTAAGGGGTACAAGGTTTCTTTTTGAGGCACTGAAAATGTCCTAAAACTGACTATAGTGTTGGCTGCACAACTCTGTCAACATACTGAAAAACCAGTAAACTGAACAACATGAAATAAAGGAACTTTATGGCACATGAGTCATAAATCAATACCACAGCACCCATCCTCCAAAAAAACTCAAACAAGCTGAGCCTTCAGATTCCTACTTAGAAGTAATCAAGACAAGACAAAGTTCTAAAGGTTGGCTGCCTTCCTTCCCTCCACAAGGTCCTGCGCCAGGAAGATTCAGATGCAACATGTTTCAGACAAGGGGCTACAAGAGTGCTCATCTTTACCATCCCCAGCCACCAGTGAGGAGCAAGTGTCTTAAGTGGCTGCCATGTGTAGGCACTGTTCAGGCACTAGACATGCAGCGAGGAGGCCAGCATCAGGCTCCTGCCAACTTTCCTGGCTCTAAAGTGCCTGCAGCCCCAGGCTCAGGCCTCTGTTTCTTTACAGCAGCAAAGTGCTGATATAAAATACACAATGAGACAATAGAAAAACAATCTGGATGGAAAGCTTGCTTTTAGGGTATAGTTTCTGATATTCATAAAGAAGAATCAGCAATCTAGGAAAATTTAACTGTAAAAAAGAAAGGAAAAAAAAACTACTGAAGTTAGATTAACAGCCATGCAAAAACCAACACAAAAATAACACCCAAGTTCTTTTTATGGAAATGTGTATTAAAGAAAGCCAGATGGGAATGTTTACAGAGCACCAGCCACAATGACTATTTCCTCAAACTCACAATACATTAAGTTATAGCATAATGGGAATTTGTTGCTAATTATTTCAATGCTCTGCCTTCCCATTCTCACCACAATGGAAAGCAGTTAAAGGAGCATTTCCCATGGACATGCGGGGCTAAATTCTGGTCATTCACCCTCAAAACCTTCTGAAAAAGGAGGAGCCCATCACTCTCATTTAAAATAAGACCAGTCTAGGTCTTCCATGAACCAATCTCCATATGAAATTGAAGCAGGGCTTATACACATGTAATTTGTGGACACACAATCCTAAACCCTCTTTGGTTTGGAAACAGAATACTAATTAAACATTGCATCCCCTCCTTCCTACTATGTCCATTTCCTCCATGAAACTAGATGAACCTTTAAAGCGGAAAGATAATTAATCCCCAGGCCTTGATCCTCCCTGGCTACCTCCTTAGGCACTGGGAACAGTATATGTCCCCCAGAGTTATGAAGTGACCTAAACTCCCCTGTCCTCACCTTCTGACAAAACCCATGTGAGAATTTAACCACGATTTCAAAAATAAGACCTAAAGGGGGGAAGATTATGCTAAAGCATGCTTTTCATGTGGGGGAAAGTAAATACCTTTTTTTTGTCGTTATGAGACACTGAACAATTAGGCTACTCAACAGATCGGAGAAGGAATCACTTAAGCAGCCTAAGGTATCCTTCAATGCATATCAGCCCCTTCAACCTAAAGAAAATGTTTTCAGAGAAAAGAGCAAATGTAGGCACAGGCTGTGGAAGAGAATCAAGGCAAAGAACTAGCAAAGGTCCCACAAAGAAGCCAGGAGGCAAGGTGGTGTGTGTGGGTCAAGTCACAAAGCAACAGGAAGGAGGACACAATAGGACAAAGGTATGTCAAGACAGGGTTGCACTGTTGGAGGTTAGAGGACTGAAGGCTTTAAAAAAGTATCTGGAACAATCAAATGCCACGCCCTGAACTTAGTTCAACACTGACATCACAGTCCCCAGCCTCCCTTTAAGGCCAAATCACAGAGCAGTGTGAAAAATTCAAAGATAGAAAAGAAAGCAACAGCTTCCTTCAGCTCCATCCCAAAGCAGGGAAGATTTCCTTCCCAAAGTGTAATGTATAGGATTGCCACTTTCATTATGTGGGAAATTCACTTTCCAAGGACTTCACCAACATCATGAACATCCAGCCTTCTTCCCACCACTTAAGTAGGCAGAATCCCTTTACAAGCCAGATCTACTTACTGCCATTTGTGTTTCTACAAGCAATTCAAGGGATTCTATAAGTGCCACATTTAATCAACAATAAAACTGCCTGCAAAGATTAGACAGTTTGGACTTTAGGAACTTTGTGATGGCAACAATCACACAGAGGAACTGCCCCTGAGAAGGTGCCTCCACAGTGCCTTTGTCTGGCTTGGCCCTAGCACTATCAGCAAACTGCACACGTAGGTGGGCCCCTTTAGGACATGCCACCAAAGAGATTACTCCCAGCCTAGAAGGTGTGAGGCGAATGAATGCCATGAGAGATTAGCACAAAGCATCCAAGTCAAAACTGCCCAAACATGGAGAGGGCCACATGCTCTGATGGATTCCAGATGAGAAAAAGGCCATGTGGAGAGCCTGGGAATCTGTACTTCAAAACTTTCCAGTGGCTTGGAAGCAAGCAAACATCGCTGGCTTGCTTGGTCTAAAGGTAGGAACAGGCAAACTTTTTCTGTAAAAAGGTCACACAGTGAAGTGCTCAGGCCATGCTAGCCAATCGAGTCTCAGGCACAGGTTCTTCTGTGTGTCTGTGTCTTACAATCCACTAAAAATGCTTAGCTGGGAGTCAGACAAGTACCTTCCAGCTGAGCAGGATTTTGCCTAAAGGCTTCAACAGGATGATCCCTAGGTCTTTTCCAGGTCTAAATTCCTAACCAACAAGGACACTCAGTTCTGAATTTACAACCTGAATTTCCAGATGCTACTTCTAAGAACTAAGTTAACAACTTATTCAATATTTAGGGTTAAAAAATATTGCTAATAACCTATATAACTAGTAATTCTTGCTTCTTACTGAGTACATGGAAGTAATCCTGGCACCTAATGTAAGCAAATAAACCCATGCTGGAGAATGAGAATATTTAAGAGTATCAGTATTTTTGTTTTATTTATTCTTGAGACAGGATCTCTCTATGTAGTCCAGGCTGGCCTTGAACTCATGTCAATACTTCTGCCTTAGAGTTCTGAGTGCTGGAATTACAGGCATGCATCACTATGTCCAAGCTCCAGTGTTCATCTTAAAGTCTCAGATCACTAATCTGTGTTTCCCCTTCAAACACCTAGAAAAAGAGAAAAATAACCCAAATCAAGAGGAACAAAAGCATAACAGCAAAAATAAATGAAATTGAAAATAGAAAAATTATAGGAAAAAAACAATGAATTAAAAACTTTCCTGAAAAGACTAATAGAACGATGAACTAGCAAAATGACAAAGAAAAAAGAAGAAATACAGATTGCCAATATTAGGAAAAACAGATCTAACAGATGGATAACAATGGGAATGTTACAACAGCTCTACACAAACAAATGTGACAACTTGCTAATAAAATAGGCAGATTTCTTTATCAACACAAACTACCCCAACTCACCCAATATGGAATAGGTGATTTGAACAACCCTATAATTATTGAAACAATGCCAGTGTTTCACAATCTGCTCCAGAAAATAGCAAAGAAAAGGCCTCTCAATTTTACGAACCAAGCATTATCTTAATACCAAAACCAGACAACCCAAAAAAGGAAACTACAATTTAATATCCCTCGTGAATATAGACACAAAACTTCTAACAAATCCTTAACAAATACAATTCAGCCATGCAGGAAAAATAATTACATACCATGACTAAGATTGATTCCAGGTAGGCAAAGCTGGTTCAATATTCAAAAAATAAATCAGTCTGATCTACTATATTAGCAGGCTAAATAAAAATCATAATCATCTTAATTGAAACAGAAAAAATATTTATCAAAAGTGAACACTCATTCAATAAGACAGAAAAACAGCTCAATGTGGTGGTGCATGAAACACTTGTAATCCCAGCATTCATGCAGTTGAGGCAGGAGAATCACAGTGAGTTTGAGGCCAGCCTGGGCTACTAAGTAAGTCAAAACCCAGTCTGAAGTACATATTAAGATTCTCTTTTTAAAAAAAGACAGAAAGCCAGGCGTGGTGGTTCACACCTGTAATCCTAGCACTCGGGAGGCTGAGGCAGGAGGATCGTTGTGAGCTCGAGGTCAGCCTGAGCTACAAAGTGAGCTTGAGATCAGCCTGAACTGCATAGTGCGATCCTATCTCAAAAAAACAGAAAAACAAAACAGAGAACTTCCTCAGAGGGTACCCACAAAAACACCTAACAAATTATTATTCAATGATAAAAGACTGAATGACTTCCTCCTAAGATGAGTAACAAGGCAGGTATGTCTGCTATCATGGCTGCTATTCAACAAAGTAAGCAAAGTACAGCAAGCTCAGTAAGGCACAGAGAGTTTAAAAACTCACTTAAGGTCACACAGTAAGTGGTGGAGCCAAGATTCAAACCCAAGCAAATTATGCTCCAAAACCAATTTTACTTATTTACTTTCAATTTTTTAGGTTTTTTGAGATGGGATCTTATTATGTATTCCAAGATGGCCTTGAACTCACTACAATATGGAGCCCAGGCTTACTTTGAACTCACAGCAATTCTCCTGCCTCAGCTGTCTGAGTGCTGGCATTACATGCATGTGCTACGATCCCCAGCAACCCAATGATTTTAATCAAGACATTGTGTTGCTTTCCTTTGGTATATATGCTACAAGATTAAGCCATCTGTACACATCAAAGCAGGAATGCACTTGTAACAGGATTACAGCTGGGTTTCCCTTTTATAGTCCTATTCCATGTACATGGTCTAAAGTGGACAGCTTTCAAAAGCAACACAAAATGACTGATAGTGAAAAGAAAACTGTACAAATCACTTTTTGAACAGTTTCTGCTACCTCTTCAAGTAAAGCCAGATCCTTTTTTAATTTTTTAGAAAAAAAAAATCACAGGAACTGCACTAACATTCACAATTTTTTTTTAAATTCCTATCATACTCTTGAACCTCATATCAAAGGGAGTTGAGGGCAGGCTCTTTCCTGTCACTAACACCTGGGCCACCTTCTCCAAACTAGACAAACTCAACTCTGGAGTATCAAACATTTGCACAGAAAGGCCCATGGCTCTCTCAAAACCCCAGGACTGGGCCACTTAGCTTCAGCATTACACTGCCTGAAGATTCAATGTTAAATCTCATTTGTAAAACCTCTGTCACTGCTTCCCGATACATGCTCCGAGGCACTAGTCCTAAAAATATTCTTAAGCAAAGGGGCTCTTTGTGGAACCCAATTTGAGAAAAACTACATTGATCTCTATGCTCCAAGGCTGGCCGAGAAACCTGGAATGGCCAGGAGCGTTTCACACAGTCTTCTTGTGATCTGTAGTCCTGCAAGAGAAAATTCCATATTAATATAATAGTATTCTCAAAATGTCTCAAGAGTTTCACTGGAGAAATGTCCTTCTAGGGAAAAAGGTAGTTATATAATGTAATTACCTAAGTGATACCTTAAAAATCAAAGGATCCTTTAAAAATTCTCTTTAACAACTTAGGAAAGTCCTTTGAATAACATAGACCAGTCTTCCAGTCACAGGCCGACCCATTATTTTCTACTTCTCCTCTTGCCAGAAGAACTTTCCAAATCTTTCAGTAAGTTAAATTCACACCTCTTTATAACTCAGCATCTATCCACTGGCACAATTTCAAAGTACCTGGCCCTAAGTATTGCAATTAGTGCTAAGTATTTTATGTATCATTTGACATTCTTCCAAACATTTTATTGCCCATTCCACCCCAACAGCACAGTGTGTGGGGTTCTGCTATCATTGGTGCCTTCATGGAGAGGGGAAGAATGAAGGTGCCTGTTAAACTATCCAGAGTCAAGTCCACTCAAGAACCTAAACTATGCTACTGGCTCTTCTCAGCTCCTTTTCAGTTTAGGGCTTGACACCTAACTGCATCTGATCACTAGCAGTGCCACTTCCTCAGTGGCCCCTATAGGAACACAGATGACAGTATCCATTTAATGCAATCCAGGCCCGCCACACTTTAGGGCCGCAAAGTTGTTTTTCCTGGGATCTGGACAAGTGCCTAGTTGTAAGGGTTTAAAATGGCATGTATGCATGGTTTGCATACTTGGTTTGCAGATTCAATTGAGGAGGTTTCCCAACTTTTCAAAAGAACTGAGCCTGTAATTAAACTACCATGAAATGGTGGTTGGAGCCACAGAACACACCAGCAGGCTTGAGTTACAACTGCAGTGAAATGGTGGATTAAAACAGCTGGAATCATATTGACTCCATAAAGTCAACTTGATATAGCTTTACTGAACACGTTTTGAAACAGACAGCAAACCACAGTACAGTAATTTCCGGTTTTTTTTTTTTTGGAGACCAAGTCTTGCTATGTTGCCCAGGTTGGCCTTCAACTCATGATCCTCCTGCCTCAGCCTCCTGAGTTGCTGGTGTTCTAAGTGTATGTCACTATGCCAATAATTTTATAACTAATTCCACCCGTGAAGGGTTAGTATAATCAAGTTAGTATAATCACAGTGGTAATAATTCAAAGTATAAAGTCCATTAATTTCAAATCTTCCAGATATCCAATCCCAAACCAAAAGCTTTTTTTCAAAGCTGAGTCAAAGTCCCGTAGCACTTGACTCTTATCTCCTAGGTAGATAGTTACAGCCTGTGACTGCCAATCCAATGCAGCCATCTCAATCATATATACAAAGTGGGTGAATGAGAAGTACGAATTGGTAATTCCTCCACTGGCAAAATCAAACCAACTTTCTCTCAAAAACAAATAAACAAAAAAACTACAAGACAAATTGTCTATTTGTTATTCCGTAAGAAACCATGCTCCTTAATGGATCAGTCAGAGCTTCAAATGACTTGAAAAGGCACTTCTCCCCCATTACTTGCTGCCAGTGCCTTGCTCATGAAGACAATTTCAACAGCCTATCCTTCCCTAAGCATTTGAAACTAACACAAACTACCTAATGAGAACAAGAGGGAGTATGACAGAAAGGACAAACCAACTCTACCAATTTGCTGCTTTTCCTTAAACTCTGGCAGTTTAAAAGAAAAGAGTATGCATAATGTAGGCACTACTCTCTAAATAGAATCATTATGGTTTACAAGATTTTTTTTTATGGTAAGCCAACAAAACAAATTCCCAGCACTGGGAGATTATTCGGCCTGAAGTCATCTGGAACAGGATCAGTGCAATTAAAGATCTTCTGCAGAGTTGGGGGAAGGGAGCTCAGTAAAGAAAAAGCTCACAACAAACCAAAAGGGCATGCCAGAAGAAGGCAGACCTGACCAGGGACCTCCCCCCAAGCAATCCATAAAACATTTCTCAAGCACAATTACTCTAAGGGAGGAGATCAGCTGCAAAAAAAACACACAGAAGTCTCTCCCCAAAGCTATTCAATTCTGACTCCAGGTGCCTCCAGGCCACTAGAAACACCAAGGGACAGACTCAAGCAAATGGCAGAGAAGAGGAAGGCTATGTTGAAAAAGATGGTCTACTTGCTGATGCAAAGTTCAGACTTTATCCTCGGGCTAACAGGAACCCACAGAAGGGCTTTAAAATGAGAGAAGTCATAAGACTTTGCCCAAGTGGTAAGGCTGTAGCTGAGAAACTGAAACCAGGAAATAGATGAGCGATGGATTTGAGAGCATTCAGCAGGTAGAAACAACAGGACTTAGTGAGAGGGCTGACTGCTAGTTGAGGTGAGGTGGCTGTGCCAAAGACTTGTCACAAATTTTCTTTGTTGTTGTCTTTGCGGGTGTGTTTTGTTTTGTTTTTGTCTTTCTGAGACAAGAGTTTCACTAAGTAGTTCAGGCTGGCCTTGAGCCTCCTGCCGCAGCCTCCTGAGTGCTAGGATTACAGGCATGTACCACCACACCCAGCCTGTGAATTTTTTGTTTTTAATGAGGAATCTGATAAAAGTTGTTCACATGCTTTAACTACCATCAGAATTACAGCGAGGAAAATGATTAAAAATGCAAAGTTCAAGAACACACCTTTTCAAGAATGTGACTCATTCAATCTAGAGCTGGACCCAACTTTGCCTTCTCTACTCCCAGGCATCAGCCCCCCTAAGTCTCCACTGTTTAACCCATCCAGCGGGCACTTGTTTATGGCAATAGGGGATAAAGTGGAAGGGAAAAGGGGATGAGAATACTGGCGGAGGAAGAAGAGAAAAACGCTTTCTATTCTTGAACCAAAAAAAGGCGAAAACCAAACAAAACTGGGTTTTTTTAGGTTTTAAATTTTAGACAGTTGTTTAAAACACACAAAAGGGGCCAGGCACAAGCGCAAGGTCATGAATTCGATACCCAGTACCAAAACACACACACACACACACACACACATACACACAGTTATGCTTCCACCAGTGAGCAGCTCACCAAGTACAGAAGAAAATGGAAGCTTGTTGCATGGCCCCAGTGGTCAGAAAATCAGGGAGGAAGGGTAAGAAGCACTGGTCCAGCCCTGGGCTTCTAAAATGCTGGAAATAGGGCCCATTCTTTTTCCTTATAACTTATGTGACTACTAGGGTTTTCTAAAAAGTACCCAGGAAATCTTGCTGACCATTTGTCATCCAGAATGCTGAAATGCCTTGTTAGAACTTAAACCAGCAATACTCTGTAGGCCTATTGCCATTTTGGGCAGTCAATGCTGAGAAAGGTGCTATTCTGGGCATTAAGATGTTTAGCAGAATTCTTGCCTTGTACCTGCTAGAGGCCAGCAGCACCTCCCCAGGTGGGACAACCAAAAATGTTTCCAAAGCATAATTAAAAAGCAAAATAAAAGGCAGAAAGCAGGAAACAGATCTTTTGCAAATGGGAAGGGTGTTACAGGCAGCTGAGCCAGTTAGAAATACTAGAGGCAGTCAGACAGGGCTAGACCCTCAAAGAAGGTGGCACAGAGGACCAGATGTCTGATGACCTTGGAAGAGGCACACACCTCTTGCTGCCGGCCAGATCTCAAAACAGAAGACACACACCTCTTGTTGTGGGCCAGATTTCAAGACAAATGCAAACACACCCTTAAGTATAATCCTTAATGATTAAATCTGGATCACCTTATGCCCACTTTGCAAATTTCCATTTTCCCTGCCTTTGAGCCATCTAATCTCATGATTTTACTCTATAAAAGCCCCTGGAAAAGACAGAGCCTTGGGCAACCTGCACGGGACCCCTTTCTGTCTCTCTTCAGACAGAAGCTTTCCCTCAATAAATATATTTTACTCTTCACTTCCATTGTTCCTAAAACTCATTCTTCAATTTTAGAGAACACAAACTCGTGGACAAAGTAGGTTGGGAATTTCATTTCCCTATATCAAAGGGACCAAAATATGGAGCGAGTAGGGAGGAAGGGGAGAGGAAGTAAAATGAACTCCCCACAATGAATTAACCACCCCATATGATGAATGTGATGATTATGTACTGCAAACATGTGCTAATAAAACAAAAATTTGCAAGAAAGAAAAGTATCTTTAGAAATTGCCAAATGTCCTCTACAGGGTAGGGGAGAGAGGAATAAAGCATCCCTGTGAGAATTACTGCCTTAAACTAAGAGGCTCTACAGCTGTAAAAGAGGCAAAGGAATTGTCAAATAAATATGGCTTTGAATTCCAGCTATACCACTTAGAGAATGAAAAACCTAACTGGCCCCATTTATCTTTATTTTTTTTCCTGGTAATAATACTCTGGGTTCACATTGAGCAATACCCCTAACACTTTTTTAGCTGTTGTTTTTTGGGCTTTTTTTTTCTTGGGTTAGGATCTTATTAAATCGCCACATTGCCCAGGTACAAATTTGTGATCCTCTGGCCTCAAGCTCCCAGAGTGCTGGGATCACAGAGATTATAGGCATGGACCACTATGCCCAGCTTCCTTTAGCTTTAAAATGGGGATAACAAAACCTACCACAGAGTTGTTATGAGGATTACCTAGAATCCTATGTACTGAGTACCCTTGAGGCAACTGCAAAGCAGCAGTTACTCCAAGGAAGAAGAATTAAAAAAAAACCCAGAACAATCAGTCCCAGTTCTTTCCCTCAGGCATGGGATGCAAACTTGGTGCCTAAGGACTCTAAAGGGACCAGGAGTCCCAAGTCAGGAGCCTATGAACTTGAGCAGCAAAACAGTCATCACTATTTTCACTAATTGAAATGAATGTAGCATTTTCTTAACTTATGCTTCAGTATCAAACTCCACATATTATCGACTATTCCCTACCATTATCAGCAATGAAATCAGATTGTCTTTATCGCGTGCATTGCAACTGAAATACTGATTTTAATCAGCATACTTTGAAATTGTAAGTTATTAGCCCTGCTGTTACATCCTGTTAGAGAACGTGTTAATAAGGAAGTATATATTACTGTGCTACACATTCAGGCGGGGGGGGGGATTATATTTTGTATTAAGTAACCTGAGAAAGCAATCCATAGGCTTCCCTGATGAGGGTCAGAAGAATGGCACAAAAGAAGCCTTACACCAAACCTGCTAAATCCTCATTTCTCAAACAGCTTTCTATTATTAATTTATCAAAAAAGATTTTGTTATGAAATTAAGTTCTGAACATGAGCAATACAAGTCACCATGCCTTCCTATATAAATCGTAATAAATGGCCCAAAGGACAGAGCAAATGGCTTCAAACACATTTCCAAACTCAGGATCCATTCTCATAATTCTAGAAAGCAAATGGGTACCTGCACCCCTGAAAAACAACATTCCATTTTCACTGAAACACAAATTGGGTCCATTTCATCAACATTTATCAACCACATATCATATACTGGATCTGTGTCCAGGAAACCGACTTCAATATTGTTCTCCAAAGATATGTCCAAACCAGTGGAAGAAGCTGACACAGAGCACAGGACTGCTAGACCTTCCCAGAGCCGACTGGCAGGCGACAGGCAGACACTGTCTGCTCCAAAGAGCAAAGGTGATGATACCTCACTCACCTCTGCATATCCAGCACCTCACCTGGCCTCTAATACCAGGAATAAGCATACCACTAGCCCAGAGGAGACATCTAAACTTCAGAAACATGGGTCACATTTATTCTTGTTAGCCTCAGACTGAAAAATCTCAGTGTTTTCTGGGCTCAAAAGTCCTCAGAGTCTAATATTTCACCTACAAGATGACCAAAGATGAGATTTTTCTAGCAGGAAAAAAAATATCTGGGTTATCTCATCAGCCAGAACACTTAACAGAATCACCAGGCCCAACCTACCATTGTTCTTGGTGTCCTGGTGGCTGGTGAATGCCAGCTAGCTTGCCTTGCTGAGCTATATGCAATCACAACATAACTAAGTGGTTCGAGTTTAGGGTAATTCCACTAAAATCACATCATGGAACTACAGCATTAGAAGGATTACTGACAAATGGGAAAAAAAACATGAATCCAGGCTCCACAGGCATGTGACTCACTCTTGAGTCACATCCAATACTCACATGCCAAGGGTAAAGCCTTTTGACTCATTATCATCAATTAAAATAAATGTTTTGAAGACCTCACACATGGAATTCTCACTAAGTACCCATTATTAAAGGAGAAAAGAATTTAGAAAAATTCTGGTCTAATCAGATGCCCTTATTTTCTAAATGAGGATTCAATGAGGGAGACATGCTTCAC
This sequence comes from Hydrochoerus hydrochaeris, assembly GCA_004027455.1. NCBI lineage: Eukaryota > Metazoa > Chordata > Mammalia > Rodentia > Hydrochaeridae > Hydrochoerus > Hydrochoerus hydrochaeris. The sequence continues at coordinate 261,565 of PVLA01002372.1, read as the reverse complement.
TCCAAATGAAATGGCAGGTACAGGAATTAGAACACTTTTGCAAGGACTCAAGATCCAACACAGATGAACACATTCCAACATCCTACCATGCAATACTTTTTTCTAGAATGTTCTTCACCCTGTCACCACCCTGTTTTCTTATCTAGATTAACAGTAGGAATTAAAATAATAACAACTAGAGTTTGACTATTCACTCTTAAGGGCCTACCATACTGTTTTACAGGTGTGCACACACCCCTTTTATCCTCAATCATTGTGCATTCAGATGTCACATTCATACAGTATCAACTTAGAATTGCCAAGGGGCCAGAAGATCCAGTTCAGGAGTCCGAATTGCATTCCTGCCTTCCAAACTGCATGTTTATGGTTCTGTCCACCTCTCTCACCAGAGTAAATTCAAATCAAGGGAATTTCTTGCTTTTTCTTTGCAGTTAAGAGAAAGGTATCCCCCACTTGCACAATGACAAAACAGATGCAGCCCACTGTGAGCCATCATTTCAGGCAACACCTGAAAGTCATTAAGGCTCTGGGCAAGGACAGAAGACAGTGCCAGAATCTTCAGGCCCTATGCTGAGTTCACTCTCCCAAAAGCCTATAAGAAAACTCAGGCTGGATAAACACAAGTGAGTGTTCTCATAGTGCTTACACCAGCAGGGATACTGGCTAGACTCACCCTTACTGGAGGGTGACCTCGAACCACTCACAATTTCTCCCCCTCACCACTAGCCTAAGTGCTAAACCTCCATTAACCAACCATTCCACCCTAAAGCTAGCAGAATAATTCTCAGCAAAGCCTTATGATCTTATACTGTTTTCAGCTCCACTATCTGAGCACCATTTTATCTCCACATACTCCCTAACAGTCTTCTTTCCCTCCATGGTCATCTAAAATATGGGAACTAAAAGATGTTTCATTTTCAAGTCATTTCAGACCTCCAAATACACTGCTGCTTAATGACCCTAAGGCTTACAGCTAGCTCCTTAACAATGAAAGCCTTATGACATGTAGTGGCCTTTTTTTATTCATTTATTTGGGGGTGAGAAGTAGGGAAGATGAGACTGAGAAAGGTTGAAAAATGAACTCAAGGTTAAATGCAAGACCAATCAGAAAAAGCAGAGCTCACTCAGCAGTCTTGGTGCAAGCCTGTAATCCCAGCACTTGGCATGCTGAGGCAAGAGGATCAACATGAGTTTGTGGCTCATCTGGGCTACAGATTGAGTTCAAGGTCTGCCTGAACTACACAGCTAAGACCCTGTCTCAAAAAACAAAGAAAAATGAAAAAGCAGTGCTCAGACCCAGGAGCCCCTTGAAATCGTCAGTCTTTTTATTAAATTTTGTGTCCTAAGAGATCTTTTAGATTTAGGAGTAAAATGCAAAGTGAGTCCTCAGGAAGAAAGTTAAAGTTAAACAGTAACAGACAGCAGGGTGTGGTGATGCACGCCTGTAATCTCACAAGCTGAGGCAGGAGGATCGCCAAGAGTTCGGGGCCAGACTGGGCTACATAGTGAGTTCAAGTTTGGCCTGAACTACACTGTAAGATCCTGTCTCAAAACACCAAAAAAAAAAAAAGTAGCAGAAAAGGCTGCCCCATCTAATTGGAGAACAGTGAAAACACAAATTGGGAGAAAGACACTCCAAGTGGGTCGTAGGTAAAGTGCAGATTCAAGTTCACCAAGTCAGATTTAAAGGTCACACACACACAAAAGGCAGTCCCTCCCGCCTCCAACTCGCAAACTAGAGGAACCCAAAGAACAGAAACCTGCGAATCACCCCTCCCCTCCAAAAGCCCTGCACAAGATTCCGACTTTCCCAGCCTGTTCCGCTGTGGCCGGTTCAGTCTTCTCAGCCTCTCTGATCCAAGGAGTTATAATTCCCGCCCGGACCTCATCCCTTCCCACCCCCAATAATAATAATCGCTTCCTTTTCCCGTCCCTTGTCCCTTTCCGGGGGCACGGCCTCCCCCGCAGTGGCTAAGAGCTCCGCAAGCTCTGCGCCGCCTCGGTCCTTCGCTAGCCCGAGCGCACCCCCAGGGGAAACCCCGGGCCCAGGAGGGAAATTTACCCGCCCGCATGCACGGGAAAAGGTGGCAAGGGTGGCCCTGTAGCACGCCCCCCGCCCAGGCGCGCCGCGCGGGTTACGCCTAACCCGCTCCGCAGCCCCACAGGAGGATCGGCCCGCGCCCAGCACCCTGAAAGGAAGCCCCCGGCGGGGCTCCGGGAGAGCGTACCCGCATGGAGTGCGGGTGGGCGGTCCGGGCCCGGAGCGGCAGCGCGGCCAAGGCACACCCAACTCAGCCCCTGCAAGGCCCCGCACTGCGGCCGGGACGGGGCACGGCGCGAACAGGGGCGCGGCGCGAGCGCAGGGCGGCCTCCGCCTGGTCGCCTGTACACGAGGCCCCGAGGCGCGCTCAGCGCGGCAGCCCGAGAGCCGCCCGCATTGTTCAACCCGCCACCCCTCCACTCCCACCCCACCCCCACTCCCACCCCACCCCCACCCCCACCCTCACCCCACCCCATCCCCGGCCCCGGCCCCGGCCCCGGCCTCAGCCCGCCCGCCGCGGGCAGCGGGGATGGCCGGGCAGGTGGCGGTCGGCGCCCTCACCTTTGGCGCCGAGCATGAAGTCGAGCGTGCTGTGCCGTGCTGCTGCCATAGTGAGGCGAGGCCCTGTGCCATGCCTGGGGGAGGCGGCCGCGGGAGACTGGGGGCCGCGCGGCGTGTCAGGCTGCGGCCGGCGGGGAGTGCGCTGCGCCGGGGGAGGCCAAGAGTAGGAGGTGGGCGGGGCCGCTGGGAACGACTGGGGACTCGGGGGCGGGGACGGCCCGCCTCTAGGAGGGAGGAAGCAGGGACGCCTCCAGCCCCGAACTTGGAGAGCTGGGTATGAGGCCTGGTAAATGGTGGAAACGTGGGCGCTGTGCTCCCAGGCGTGCGTCACCAATGGCCGCGCCCTACGCGGAGGCTCGGGCCGGCGCTCCCTCCATCCGTTAGGTCACCTTAGGTTGACACAGTGCAGCACGACTTCCGGGCGCCCACCCCAGCCCGTCCCCCACACCTTCCCCCAGGCGTAGGCCCCTATTATTTTCTGGCCAAGTCAAAGAAATAAAAAGCTAGGAGTCATCCTTGTAATCTAAAAGTACAGCTCGCCTTGTTCCTGAAATGCTGCTCTAAAACCCATTAGGATTATTATTGCCATTATTATCAGCAAGGGTTTGCTTTGAGTTTGAAGACACAATAGAAAACCCTTGGGGATTTAACTAATCTAGGTTCCCACGAAAGATAGGAAGGGAGGAGAAGCAAGTACTGTAAGAGGATAACACTTGTTAAGGTTGGGCTGGGAAATTGCAGATTTGGGCGCGCCTCCTGCTGCTCCTCCACTGGCAGGACTCCATTGCTTTGGTGCTTCCAGGCAAGGCAAAGGGCCTTCCAGTGAGCTCCTGTCTAACACTGAAATTGCAGCTGGTATTCAGCAGAATGAGGCCAGAGAAAGTAGAAGTATCTGTGGACTAACACTGCCCCACCCCCACCCCTTATTGGCTTGACAATATCCCTGGGCAAATGCCTCTATCATTCTCTATGCTTCTGTGCCTCTGGAGACCGCAATATGGCTAGACGAAATTTAGGTCAGTGAATTCATATGCCTCCACAAAAGCACAAAGAACCTTGATGTGAGACTCATGTCTCCCCCAGGCGTTCTTAGTGGCTGTTTTTGTTGAGTCCTTGCCCATCCTACAAGAACCTAGCAATGTCCTAGCAAGTTTCCTTCTACTGACCATTCTCTCTCACAAGCTGGATCCCTTTTCAGCACCTTGTTAGGCTTTCCTTACCTGCGGTCACCTGTTTGTTGCCCTGTATGGCTTTCTTCCTTCCGTGAAGTCCAGGCCCCCAGTTTTGTTCGATATTCTACCCTTTCATCCTTATCAGCCTACAATTCTTCTTTCTTTGTGAAATGTCCTCCAGTTCTTGCCATTCCTCTGGAGTCAGGTCACTGGAATATAGTTGTCCCTGTCCTTGTACGTTGCAAAGGCAGTAGATTTCCACAGGACTCAATAGTGCCTCTCCCTGCTCAGCACCATGGAGGGCCTCCTGCTCAGAAGGTCCTAGCACTTGATTTAATCATTTGCTGTCACCATCCAAAATTGTTAAGAACTTTTGAACAGGGGGCCCAATACTTTCATTTTGTAATAGACCTGTAAGTTAGGGCTGCTCAGCCACCCACAGTGGGCAGTGCAGGCAGCCTTGGGGTTGGGGCTGCTTCCTGGGCTGAGGTATGACACATTGTCCCCAGCACTTGTGCCTCACCCTGCTTCCTGCAAGGAGCAAAATAAATAGCACTGAGAAACCTTGAGATGCTTTGCTGTTAACAAATTGATAGCAATTTTTAAAATGCAGTTTAAAGAAAATACTTCAGGCCAGAAAGCTAGGCATGGTGGCACAGCCCTGTAATCCCAGCACTCAGCAGGCTGAGGCAGGAGGATCTCAGTAAATTTGAAGCTGGCCTGGACTACATAGTGAGTTCAAAGCCAACCTGAACTACATAGCAAGACCCTGACTCAGAAAAAAAATCAAATGAATAAATAAAAATCTTTTGTGAAGTCCAACATAAAAGATAAGTGAGCCTTGATACGAAATCAACGTTATTAGGGTACTATTAGGAGTTACTGCAAAGATATTCCCAATGATTGTTCTATCTACCAGTGACTCAGTCCTGGCAAGACTGTTCAGGATAGTACATGGGCAGGAACCAAAGACCCAGTGCCTCTTTAAACCCTTTCACTTGGGCTTTGAGTACCTATTTGGATTCTGAAACATGCTCTTATTGCTTGAGTTTTATCATCTAGACCCCTGGCTTCAAAGCCTATGTTAAGACTAATAATCATTTAGTTTGTGGTGTAAGCAAGTTAGACATCAACAACAGAGTTTTTATAAATGCAAAAGAAGAACCACACTGCCCTGCCCAGTTAGCAACACTACCTACCTCCTGGGAAGCAGGAAGTAAAAAGCCGAAAAGGGCCCTCTGTTAAACAGGCCATGGAGATGGTGATGGTGGCAGCAGTGGAGGGCAGCTGGGTTCTTTACTGGCAGCATCCACAGGCTGCAGACACCACCTAAAGGCTGTTTATTATACTACTGTCCCAGACCTTCCTTGTGAAGGACATAGGAGCAGTGGGCAACCCTTGGCAGCTACCCTGTTAAAGTCTGTAACATTTTATTTTACTGTTTTGTTTTCTGCCTTTTCACCATTTCACTTGGGACCCTTGGAGACATTCTGCCTCTCTGTCTCCTGTGTGCAGCTGTGGTGAAATCACTTCCTGTTTTAAAAACTTGGCATTCGCTATTAGGGTTAGAATGGCTGACAAAAATCTGGAACACTCCCCCACCATTTTTCCAGATGAATGTGGGACTCACCCCGCTATGTAAACACTACAGTATTTCAAGAAAAGTGTGTAACTCAGGGAAGTGGGGCTTGGATTTCTGACACAGTAGCTCACAATTTTATCTGCACACTGGAACCACATGGATGGCTTTAAAACCTTTTACTGCTGCCTGGGCCCCATCCCTAGCATCTCATGGGATTGACTGCAGGTTCAGTCTGGGCACTGAGATTATTTTTTTAAAAGTAAATAAAGAAAAGCCCAGGAAATTCTCATATAAAGTCAAGAGTGCCACTGTCCCCTTTTACCACAATAGATATTGTTCTGCATTTCAGAGGGTGGCTATAAATGAACAATTTTTAAAATTAGGAAATAATGAGTATGCATGATAATGCAGAGAAATGTGAACACCTGTATGTTATTGGTAGGATTGTAAAATGGTGTAGCTACTGTGGGAATTACTGTAGTTTGGTAGTTCCCCAGAAGGTTAAACAAGATAGCCATAACTGAGCTGGAGATGTGGCTTAGTGGTAGAGCTCTTGCCTAGTATGCCTGATGCCCTGGGTTGCTTGATCCCCAGCACTACAAAAAAGAAGAGAAAAAAGGGAATGACAAAATTATTATATGATCCAGGATTTCCATCCTTGGGTATATTTACACAAAATAATTAAATACAGATGTCAAAAAAGCTAATGTTTATAGAAGCATTATTCACAACAGCTGAAGATGGAAACATTCCAAATATCCACCAATAGATAAATAGATAAACAAAATGTATTATATTCATATCCTGGAATATTATTCAGTAATTAAAAATAAATGAAATCTTGATACATGCTACAGCATGAATTAGCCTCAAAAACATTATGTTGACCTCAAAAATATTGTGATAAGTGAAAGAAGTCAGTCACAAATACCACCCATTGCATGATTCCATTTGTGTGAAATGTCCTGAATAGATAAAGCTATAGGAAAGAAAGTGGGATGGAAAAGTGACTTTCTTTCAGGGATGATGTCTTGAAATTAAATAGAGTTGATGGTTGCACAACACAGTAAATGTGCAAAATGCCACTGAACTGTTCACTATAAAATCGCTAAATCTTTGTTATATGAATGTTACCTGAATTAAAACATCAACAGCAATGAACTTGCAGCCCATTTGGGTCCATTTTGGGTTTCAATAACAAAATATCTGGGGGCTGGATAATTTGTAAAGCAAAGAGGTTTGTTTTGGCTCATGGTTCTGCCACTGAACCAGGCCCATTTGTATTCCAGTCAGTAAAACAATGAGTTTTGCAAAAGAGAAACAGTTTAGGTGCCAGGCATTGCCGCATACAAGCAGGAGACAGAAGATACCACCTCCCCAGAATAAGGTTAGGGATATTTGTGGGACAAAGAAATAGGCTTAAAGGTCATTGGTGGTGAAGCTATCAGTGGTTTGTATACACATAATCAATCTTCATGAGGCTTTATTAGACACATATTCAGAAAATGCAACATTAGCTCAATCTGAAGGTGGAGTTTTCAGCCCTCTGACATCCAAAGGTCATCACTGGATATTTGCCCAAGCCCAAGTGAAGAGTCTGTAGTTTTAAGAAAAGTGGCTTTCACATCCTTACAAAGTAACAAGGCAAATGTAACCATGATGACCCATATGCCAATTTATCATCTGCAGCAAACCTAGTGGGAGACTAACGAATACATTGTTGAGCTTCGTGACCTTCAAAATTTTTAAAGCCAAATGAAAGTAAATAACTAAAACCAAGTGAAGTTAGAGGGCTTTGTTTTGTTTTGTTTTCGTTTTCATTCTGCCCGGTTTCGGTTAGGCAGCCGTCTGGCGGGGTGGAGGTGAGAACCATGTGCTGCTCTATCCCTGGCAGAAAAGCAGAAAAACAGGGTGCATGCAGAGATAACAGGGCAAGAGAGGAAGTGAGAGATAAACGGAGGAAGGAACTCAGTATAATAGTGCAGTCATGGTCTCCGAGGAACTAAAGTAAACCTCTTCAGGAGGGTAGAGTCCTCATAGCCTAAATAAGGTATTTTTAAAGGCCCCATCACCTGTCAGCAGCAGTACAGTGGGGTTCAAGGCCTTGCATGAGTTTTGGTGGGGGGAACCACATTCAAACTGCAGCAGAGCCACACCATGTATGCAGGGTAAAGCTGTGCAGACTTTTTTTTCTCTTGGAGGTGCTAGGGATTGAACTCAGGGCCTTTGCACTGACCTACATTTCCAGTTCTTTTCTTTTCTTTTCTTTCTTTATTTCCTTCCTCGCTTCCTTCTCCTTCTTTCCTTCCTTCCTTCCTTCCTTCATTCCTTCCTTCCTTCCTTCCTTCTTTCTTTCTTTTTTGAGACAGGATCTCATTAAATTGCCAAGTTGATCCCAGGCTGGCCTCAAACTTGGGATCCTCCTGCCTCAGCCTCCCAGAGTACTGTTATTATAGGTATGCACCATCATTCCTTGCTAAAATTTTTAATAAGTGAATTTTATTACCTGAAGCAAACTTCAAGCAGATAAAATGCCGGATGGGACAGCACTGAAGTGAGAAGTTGGTAAAAAGCAAAAATGAAGACCGTGCAGAGACCAACATCATGCTTAAGGTTTCCTCAGAGACAAGAGATCTTATAGTGATTTAGGGGGAACAGCCCTTTCTTCCCAGAGGCAGCACTGCCCTGTGTTTGCCAAGGACCTAAGGGGCTAAATGAAAGGATTTCCTTTGTGTTGTCCCCCAACCACAAAAAGACTTTAAATCTTAAGAATATTTTAAGGTACAAGTGGGAAGACCTTTCACAATGGTGGCCTATAGAATGCCCTGGGGTAAAAAACTTTTTTGGGCCCCTAAGACCATGGGAGCAATTCTCCCTTGCACACACCTACATTGTGAGCTTCTTCAGGTTCAAATGCTAAATTGCAGGGGCTGAGGGTATGACTCATTTGTATAGTATGCAGCCCTTGGCTTAATCCCTGGCACTAGCATAAAAAGTTAACATATTTGATCCTTACAATAGCCCTAAGAGGTCAAGTAGCTAGAAAGTGGAAGAGGCAGAACACAAACCCAGGCAGCAGGCAGGTGACCCCAAAGGACTTCTCACTACGCTACCTGTTTGTTCAGTGTTAGTTGTCTCAAAGCGCCCCCACTTTTCTTGTGACTCCTCAGCCCCCAGGTATGTGAGTCTGCCTCCTTCTCATCAGCAAGCACCCTGGCCCGCAGGGGTGTATGCTTGGAGGAGGTGGTCTGTTTCCCTCCTCTCTGGAAATCCACCAAACAGTGTACGGGGGAAATTCCCACTCCAGTTCTTCCAAGCTGTGTGACAGCAGACCTCTCTGTTTTTCATTCCCTTAAGTGGAGCTAATGATAGTACAGTCCAAGCAGAATTAATGTGAGGTTTAAATGAATAACTACATGGTACATATTAAAGGCAATGTCTGGCACACAGGTATTTAGTAATTGGTAGGCAACTATGACAAAGAGGACATGGGGATTAGTAAGGTGTCCAGTTCCTTTAGGACTTCTTACTTTTCACCTCTATGTTCCCATTACTTAGCCCAATGCCTGGTATAGAGTGGGTCCTCAGTATCTGTGTCGTTTGCAATTAATTGAGGAATAAAACAGCAGAGAGCGAGTTTTCTGGGAGCTGGGCCACTGAGGAAGGGATATGAGAGTGACAGCCAACTCAGGCCCCAACAGATGCAGGCTCTTAGCCATATTTTGCTCGTGTTCCTGATCCCCAAGGCTGCTGGGCAGGCCACAGCCCACTCAGAAAACCCCCAAGAGTTCATCGGTGGAACTCTCTGGGAGACTATTTTAGGGAAAAAAAATGACAAAATTAAGTTTCTCGGATGCACTTCAAGTCAGCACCCTGATCGCTAGTCACAATCTTGTTTGGTATCTCCATTGTCCCACATAGAATTTGAATACAGAACTCAAATAGGTGAGGTATCAGTTCCTACTATTAACCTGTGGCCACTGCTCAGTCCTATGGACTCAGTTTCTCTGCAATGTGTCTGAACACCCCACAGGGTTCCTCCAGTGTGGGGAAACCTGGCTTCACATGAAGACTGGCAGCCTAAAGCACTGTTGAGACCTACAAGTCCCTCAGCTCCAAGGAAAGGGCACGCTCACAGAGCCAGCCTTTTCCGTAAGAGCCTCCACTTGTAGCTCTACTAAATCCTCATTTCTCCACATGAAATGATGTCTAAGCCACCCCACTTCCTCCTTTCCTCTTCAACCAAGCAAAGAATGACAGGCCTGGGGAAGAAATGCCCGCTATCACAATGCATTACCTAAATGCTTATGCCCAAGTAACAATTAAAATTGTTACCAAAGCATAGTAGAGTGTGTTGTGGTCCAAAAAGTAATTCCCTGGATTTTCATCTGAACACAGCATTTTACTATAGCTATACTTAAAGACGTAAGTAAATTCTCAGTTTGTTCTAGCCACCTCCCACTGCAAGATTGATTCTTCATTTCTTCAGTTCCCTCCAGAGGCAGAACGGCAATATTGGTTAGGACCAGGGTCTTTTCTTGGTCCACCTAGGTCCTAATCATGATTTTTCCACTGGCTTGCTGGTGCCCTTTGGCAAGGCTCATCTTTCAAAGCCTAGATCTCTTTATCTGTAAAAGAGGTAATGACACCTCTTTCACGCAATTTTTCTGAGGATTACATTCGTTCAGTGAACTATACCACTTAGAACAGTGCGCAGCAATAGAAATCCCCATGGAAAAATTAGTTACTATTATTGAACTAAGGCTGATGTTCAACTATTAGTTTTCTTTGCCCCAGTCCTAATGGTGAGTAGCTGACAGTTTATAGAGTAATCCCCTTTTCAGCGACTTTTTCCCTCCACAAGGGCTAAAAACTTTCTAAAGCCCACAACAAATCCATTTATCTTAACATGTACAGGATTTGATACAACACAATAACTGGGGGCAGTCCAGGAAGCAGGGGGCAGTGGGACTGCATGCAGGCAGCATTTTGCAAGACGGCAGAACCCTGCCTTTTCATCTGGAGCCCCCTCCTTTTTCAGGGGCAAACTCCACATGCAGATGTTCAAGGTCTAGCTCCAGAGGTCCTTTGCACACCTCTGGGTTCCCACAGCACAGAATTCAGCCTTCCAGTGAGAAAAGTCCCACACTGGATTGGCAGTGTGCTAATTCCTTGAGGACTCAACCTGTTTCTTGTCAACATTACCGTAATGAGAACACAGCCCAAAAATTTAGAGGGATAAACCCAACATCAAGAGCTCTTAGTTAAATAGAGGATCAAGAATCAATTCCTCGGCATCCTACTTCCCAGGCCAGGGCTTTTATCATTCAACTAAACTTTTCGGTGCATTGTTTTTATGTCTTAACTTCCATCACTGAATGACTAGAGTAGGCCACTGAATTTGTAAAGTGTTGCATGTCCTTTACAGATGATGTGTAATCCTTCCAGCCAGCTAAGTGCATCCCCTCCCTTTTAAATACACAGCCATTGAGGCCAAGTGACTCGCTCAAGGCCACATATCATTCTGGAATATTGTGAGGCTCCATATGCGGGTCAATCTTGATGAAAAGGCAGGAGAATTTCTAGGCTGTCTTGCTGCTGCTCAGTACTGGAAATAAGTTCAGGGAAAAAAAGCATGGAATGGCTCGTTAAAGCACACTCATTCTGCATGCAGGCAATTGTTATTTTAAGGAAAGGGTAGAAGAAAAAGATTATATTCTGGCATGCAAAGGCATAACAATAAATATTCTTTTTTCTTTGCCTAGATCACCTTGTAGCTTCTTCAAAGCAAAGGATTTTATGGATGTTGATGCAAGCCTAATTTTAAAATCTTCTTTGGCTCCCTTTCAGCTTCTTCCCCTTGCCACAACTAGTCTCATAACCCTCCTCTTTCAGGCCCTGAGGATCTGCCCCAAACCTTTATTATACTACAGAAGGTTCTTCACTCCTCTCTACTAGGCTTAAACTTCTCTTCTGGTTATAGCAAATGTTGCCTTGCATACTACACGGCTTGTCATAAAAATATCACACTTTAATAATATATTCATATCTTAAAAATGCATTTATCATATCCAGAACTTTGTCCCTTAACAATCTAAAGTTGAATTTTTTCGATTATTTATACATGTGTAGTTTTCTCACTTTTGTCTGACAAGAGTAGTTTTTTTTTAAAGTAGAATTACAACATTAAAATTTCATGAGTAAAAATGAATTATTTTAAACTTGCTTTCTTAAAAACCATCTAGTGTGGGCTGAGGATTTAGCTCAGTGGCTTAAGTGCCTGCCTGGCAAGCGCAAGGTCATGAGTTCAATCCCTGGTACCAAAAAACAAACAAGCAAGCAAACAAACAAAACCATCTAGTTTAATGTCCAATAGTTATTTGTATATAATCAAAAAGAATTTAGAACCAAGAGCAGTGGTACATATCTGTAGTTTCAGTTATTCTGGTCACCTGAGTCCAGAAGTTTGAGGCTAGCCTGGACCAAATAACAAAACTCTGAGTATAATAATAATAATAATAATGGTAATAATAGAAGCTAGCCAGGTGTGGTGGCTCATGCCTGTAATCCCAGCACTCAGGAGGCTGAGGCAGGAGGATCATTGCGAGTTCAAGACCAGCCTGGACTACAAAGTGAGATCAAGGCCAGCCTGAACTGCATAGAAAGACCCTGTCTCAAAAAGGCAAAAAATAATAATAATCTAGAGAGAGTTTAATAAAGCAAATGACACAAAACGTCAACAATTAAATCTGAGTAAAGGGTATTCAAGACCTACTATTTTGTACCTTTTCTGTAAGTGTGTTTAAACTGTGTGTATGAAAATTAAAGACTATCAAAACAATGACTGTAGAGAAAATATAAGAACATTTTTAAAAAGAAGCAATTCTCCCAAAGTATATATGACACAGCAAAGCCTAAGCCTTGCTGAAATCTCTTAGTACAAATAAGCATGATTTAGGGGAAAATGCCTTTTAGAGTGCACAGCAGGGGAAAACAGAGTAATCTTTTTGATACTTTGAGCCCTTTGTTCACAGACTTGATTTAAAAACCCAACACATTCCTCCCTCAGGAGGTCCTCACCTCATTCAGCTCTATCAGTCTCTACCAGGGCTCTAGGCTGCCTGTTTACTTTAACTGAGTCAATCTATGATACCACTTGGAATCTTAACGCCTGCCTTAATGCCTGAGTGGAGTTTTGTGACATCTCTGAGGATGATGCAGCCTACACTCCATCTTAATTCCTTGACCTTCTCAGCTCAGTCATTCTAGGTACACTTGGTGGGGGCAGAGGGAATGGAAGGAGGAGGCATCTCATGTAAAGACCACAGGGCTGCTCAGATTCTGCCAGCCACATTCTGAGTCCCTTGACCACTCCTCATCAGTTGTCTTTTCACTTCACTTCTCTCTCTGTGGTTGGTCCCCTCAGCTGATTTATTACCACATCCTCAACCCCTTGTGCTGTGTGTCCTGTAAACTCCTAAACTTGGATCAAAGCAACCTTTTTTCTCCTTTTGTCCTTTTGCTTAAGATAAGGGAGAAAATCTCAAACTTGCACTGATTGGTGTACACACACACACACACACACACACACAGGAATATGTGCACACATGTGTGCTTTCCTAAACAAAACTGGGTTTTTTTCCCATTCAGTAATGTTTTTTCACCTTTTGTAGCTAGCCACAACCCGACCCTATCCCCTGTTCCAGCAATCCCACCTAGGGCCTTGTGCTCAGATCGTTCTTGTGTAATCTCAAGTGTGAGACATTTACATGCTTGTAAATAGTGACTAAATATGGACTGCACTGCTGCCCACAGAGCTGACAAAATCAGAGACTTTGGAATTGTGCTTGACTCCTTGAATTCACTACCAATATCCTACCGGTCACCAAATCTTCCTTAAGTGCATCTCATTCCCTTCACTCGCACTTCCCTATTATCTATATTTAGGCTTTTTTTTCTTTCTATCGTGGTTTTGAAGGCCTGTAATGCCTTCATTATTCTGTTTTGATCAGTTTTATGCTATTTTGTTTTGTATGAACTCACTGCAAGTGAAGATATGGGCAACTATTTAGAAGAAAACAAGAGACATTATGGTAGCCACTGTAGATTCCCTGTTGTCTTGCTTTGAAATCCTGTGTCAGTTACATTGTTTTCTTCTGATCGGTTCTGTTCTGTTTTGTTATTCGTTTCACTCTAAAAAAAAAAAAAAAAACCTGTCTCCCTGCAACTTATGGCTCACGTACCTTCTTCAGTTGTTACCCTTCCTGAATACAAATCGAATGATGAAGTCATTCTCATGTTACAATTCTACAATAGCTTCCAGTTGCCTGTAGAATAAACAACAGTTGCTATACACAGTTTAAAGACTCTTCATGATCTGGCTTTAACCTTTCTTTTCTCACTCGACCCCTGTTGTTCCTCTGGAGACACAGAGCTCAAAACATGCTAAGGTGCTACAAATCTGACACAGTACAGTCCTTCTTGAGCTAAGAATGTTGAGAAAAATTATCCAAAATTTGGAAATAAGATTATTTCTTAAATCACAAGGCAAGAATTCTGTGTTCCCTTAATGTTGAACCTGAGTATTATCAAGTAAGTACATCTGATGCAGAGCAGTGCTTTCAACAGTCACAGCTTCAGTTCTTAATTTGATGTTTTTTACAACTTTAAAAATTTTTTAAAAAGAAATAAAATTACTTCCTGGCTTTTTTGGCTACAAGCAAGTGTAAAACAGAAAAATGAAGATGGAGAGATTAATGTTAATACATATTACTTTACCTAATAGATTCAAAATAATATTTTCTTTTTTTAATATTTTCAATATATAAAAAATTAATGAATTTTTTAAATTTATCTTTTTGAGGCAAGGTCTTACTTTGTAGTTCAGGCTGGCTTTGCACTCCCTGTATAGTCCAAACAGGACTTGAACTCACAATGAGCCTCCTGCCCCAGCCTCCCAAGTGCTGGGATTACAGTCATGCACCACCACGCGTAGCTAATGAGCTATTTTAGATTCTCTTTTTCATTGTAAGGCTGTATGTATTTTACAATTACGGCACATCTTTGGATGCTATATCTTCATGGGCAGTGCTTCTTCTATATTTATTGTTCATAAAATTTACTGTGGGAAAAAGGTAGTTTCATACTCAGGTTGTTTTATGATGCCTAAAAGTTTCCCAGTAACTGAATTAAGTAACAAAATTCATTTTCCTTTAATATTTGCATCCTCATTTTAAAAAACCTAGTTACGATTGTTGTTGCTTTTTGGAGGAATTGATTTCACTATGAAAAAAAAGGATGTCAGTTTTGGAAGGTGAAAAAGGGCCAATCCCTTTCCTGCTCATTACGAAGGGTCATGAGCAACATGCTTGTAACAAGAAATAGGTTACAATCATAGTTTTATATGACTTGATAGCCTTCAGATTAAAAACCCAAAGACAAAGGGTGAACTACCCATTTTTATGCTTAAATCCCATAAAGAAGGGACAGCTGCACGGAACTGTGACTGGAGAGAAAGGGTATGAGCCAAACTGGGTGTGGTGCTACTTGACTATGATTCCAGCACTCTGGGACGCTGAGGCAGGAGGATAGCAAGTTTGAACTCAGCCTAGGAAACCTTGCGATTCAGCAAGACTGTGTCTCAAAAATAAAAACAGAAAAATTAAACAAATAAATATAAACAGGCTAGGGATATAGCTCAATGTGAAGGCCTCTGGTACCGACGAAAGCAAAAAGGGAAGGAAGGAACGAAAGAAGGATACAGAAAGAAAGAAAGAAAGAAAGAAAGAAAGAAAGAAAGAAAGAAAGAAAGAAAGAAAGAAAGAAAGAAAGAAAAAGGAAGCTAAGGAAGAAAGGGAAGGAAGGAAAGTAGAATGGAAGGGAAGAAAAAAAGAAAAGGGGAGAGGAAGAAAGAGAGGAGAGGGCAGGGGAGGGGATGACCAGGGAGGGGAGGGGAAGGGAGGAAAAGGAAAGGAAGAGAAGAAGAAAAGAAAGGCTGTTTAGAAGCTAATGGTGAGAGACCTAGAGTAGGAGACCCAGCAAGGCCTGACTACAGTTGCAACATTTCTTCTTCCTGGGTATGTGGCAAGACCCTTTTTGGAATGAAGATCTTATGACTTACAATCAAACAGCATAAGTCAGATAAGTTCTTTAGGGTCAGCTCTCACACAGAAAGAAGAGGAAACATTAACGCAATGTTTTTAGGCTTTTTTGCTGACTTTTGGAAAAAGAGGTTCTTGCTTCTCTGACCTATCTTGAGAAGAGGAATTATAGTTTTTATGGTTTGTCTTGGGGGAAAAGCAGGGGTGAGAAACGGGAGGATAAGAGGAGGTCAGACAAAGAGCTTGGCTTTTGTGGCTGCCTCTGAGTCCTAGCAGTTCCCAAACCATGTTTGTTCAAGTTAGGTAAATTCACCAATTTGTGTAAACTCAGTATTATCCACCCCGTATTCAAAGGGATATGATACGATTTGAGAAGGAATTCTAAATTTATAGGAAGCAAGCTCTCGAAAAACCAAAAAAACATCCCCCCCCCATCACCCTGCTGATTCTGAGGACTCAGGGTAAGATGACAGCAACTGAGAGAAAGTGAATAGATTGATACTTGTATTGTTTGATTGACTCTGCAGGCCTGGGGCTGGTGGTCTGGCCATCTACTTGGAGGATGGCAGTGTGCATTGTGTCAACTGTGGGGGATTTTGTTCTGTCTTGTTTTTGAAATCCAATGTTTCATTCCATTTTACTGTTTTGTTTTATCTCTATGTCTGATAACCTGAGCAACTATTTTGAAGATAACAATGTGCAGTATTGTTCTCACTGTTTTGTTTTGTTCCAATTTATTGCTTTGTTTTATTCAATGTTCTGTTTTGATTGGTTTTATTCTGCTTTGTTTTGTATTTTACTGTGTCTGATAGTATGGACAACTATTGTGAAGATAGCAAAATATATTATGTAGCCATTGTTGACTTCCTATTATCCTGCTTTGAAGTTCTGTACCATTTTCACTGCTTTGTTTTGATTGCCTTTACTCTGTTTTGTTTTGTTGGGTTCTATTCTCTTTAAAATAAAAAAATCAGAAAAAAATAAATAAATTGATTAATATAAGTAAAGCATTCTTCAACCTTTTATAATAGTTTTGCAGCCACTTTACATAATGTTGTCTATTAATTAAAATCTTCTGCACATTTGATTCATGTCAGAAAAAAATGTGCAGATCATTAGTATTGATTTGCATCATAAAAAGTTTCAATTTCAACAGAAACCCTTATAGGAGTACCTGTCTAGCTAAGTCACAAATAAGTTTTTCCTTTTTAAAAATAAGTTGCAATTTCATCTTGTTAAAAGAAATTTTATGTTTTGCATATGCGGTGAACAAATACACAGATTACATGTACATTTCCTCCTCCTCCTTCTTCTTCTTTTTCTTCTGTACCAGGAACTGAAGGGCCTTTTGCTTGCCAGGCAGGTGCTGTACCACTGAGCTACATCCCCAGCTCATTTTTTCTTCTATTAATGAATATCTGGGAAGGCTTTTTTTGGTTCCAGAAAATCTTAAATTGGAGTAAACGACGCAATAAAATTTTGTAAAACTCTGTGGTTTAACCAAGGAGCATTTGCAATGAACTCAAGATTTAATTTGTTGTGTATTTCTTTCACAAGTTCCATTAAGCAGTGATGAGTCACAGCCTTTACACATGTAGACTGAACAATTTTAATGACAGTATTTGTGATGCTTTTTATAGTCTGTTTCAGAGACCTGAGCCCAAATATTTTCAATATGTACCACATAGCGATATGAACTTACTAGAAAACAAAACACTCTCGAGTTTTAAAATTGCAATAAAATTGAAATTTTGACCTCACATAGCTGGAGTATTACCCACTATTACATTTTCTATCATATCTAACTGAAATTCCTTAATAAGTAAAACACTAAAAATATCTATACTGTAAGATTTTAAAACTATAACTTGGCATTTCTTTGTAAAGATAGGGGTCCTTTGCACTAAAACATACCAGAAGTATTAATTAGAAAGAATCATCTAAAGCTTAAAAAAACAGCATTTGTGATTTTTAAAATTTTGAATCAGTTAATCTTGGATACTGTTCTTGGAGTGTACAGGCAATTGTTTTGTGGTATAATTGAGGATCTTTCTTTCTTAATAAAAATTTTTTAAGTCTTTATTTTTTTAAAGAAATTTTCAATGACAATTTGTTTTACTATTGCTATCATTTACAATGACAATTTGTTTACACTTGCAACCCTGGCACTTGGGAGGGTGAGGCAGGAGGATCACTATGGGTTCAAGACTAGCCTGCACTACATAGTGAATTCAAAGCTAGCCTGAGCTACAAAGCAAGATTTGGTCTCAAAAACAAAATAAATAAAATTAGTTGGTTTTTTGGTATGTGTGCAAGAAACTAAGCCAACATAAAATGACCAGCGTTATAAGCTGAAATCCGGTTATTGTTTAGAAAATTGTTATTGAACATTCAGGCTTGAATTCAGGGTACTAATTTTATTGATTCTTTTTTAATTGATGTTATCAAATTTACTCCATATTTGCTGAAAACGTTTGTTAATATTGTTCCCTTTATTTTCTTAAAACAGTTTTTATACAGCAAACAACTTATTTTTTCTTGTTCTGCCACAGGAAATTACATGAAATTTTCAATATATTTTCTTTCAATCTCTTTGTTTTTTCCATTTTTTTGTTATAATAGTAGTATCTACATCTCAAATCAATTCTGCTTCAGTATTACATCTTCATTTCCCATTTAATCATTATTTCATACTTATTTTTATTAAAAATTGTTTAATTACATTATAATTTAACATGCATTTCAACTTAGTTACTAATTACAATTCACATACATTTTACTGTATATCATGCTTTATGTACAAAGTGTTCAAATAAACACATTTCAATATCATAGTGATGCACAGGAAAATAAATCAATTCTATTAAATCAGTTCACTGACATTAACTAGTCTGCTAAGCTCTATGCCTATGATATTTCCTGACTAGTATCAAGGGAATAGACATGTAGTAAATCTGAGAAGCAAAAAAGAGAATGGGAATTCCCACCACTCCTACCAGGTTCCCTACTAGGCACTGGGGTTATAGCTCGAACAACCAGAAATTTGGAATTTAAGAAGCTCTGGCTCAATTGCTTGAATATAGTTAACTAATATATTTAAAGTCATGTAACCAAGAAGGCAGCATAGATCTAACTAGTTTTATACAGTAGGATGCTTATTGTAATAAGGAAAGCATTGTATTATTGTTAAAACAAGAAGCAGTATCTTTACAAAACAGACCTTCTCAGCAGGCACTCAATCCTAACTCCAAGTGAAAAACTTAAAGGCTATTTTTTTTTCTTTTTCTAAATCGTGTGATTTGGAAATAACTCCAAGTTGACAAACCTGCATAGACTAGGCAGCATTCTGTTTTAAGCACAGACTGTCAAAATACAAATAGAATCAATTATTTTCATTGCTGCTGGATTTCCACCTTTTTTCACCAGCTCTGGGACCCAATTCCTGAATAATCAGTCAATAGATGCTAATCGCATTTTTGTATTCCTATGCCATCAAAGCAGACATTTCCATAGAGCAAAGTGTCAATCTAAAGTAAGGTACCTTAAGTATGATAGTTATGATAGACTTAAACTGATATAAAGCTACCCTCCCCACAAAGGTGTGCTGAGTTCTGTGGTGCACGTTTGTATTCTCAGCTACTCTTGAGGCTGATGCAGGGGGATTGTTTGAGCCCAGAAATGTCAGATCAACCTGGGCAGCACAGTGAGATCCTGCCTTAAAAATCAAAATACAGCAAAAAATAAGACAATCTTGATATTACTTATTAATTATAATGGAGAACTCTGGTAGATAAGACCTTGTCCAAATGGTTCAACTTTCTTTTCTTCCTTTTGTTTCTTTTCCTTTTTTTTTTTTTGAGACAGGGTCTTGCTATGCAGTTCAGGCTGGACTTGAATTCACGTGTGTAGCCCAGGCTGCCCTCAAACTCATGGTGATCCTCCTGCCTCAGTCTCTCAAGTGCTGGGATTACACCACATCCAGTTCAACTTTCATCACTTACTGACATCCTATGACATGGTACAAAAATATAATAAATTCTTAAATTTTCTAAACATATATTGCAGTAAAAGATACATTGCTATCAATCCCTCTCAAAATACTCCTTCTTGCTTTGAACACACTTATCCTTCTTACCACTTTCAGAAGCCATTCTGGAAGTCTTCTTTTGTGAGTGCCTTTAATTGTGCTGTACTTGCTGCCTGTAGGTCCTGAAATTGATTCTTGTTTACCTTTCATGGTCATTTTGACTTTGGGGAAGAGTCACAAATCTCATAGTGACAGATCGGGTGACTAAGAAGATGGAGGGAGGACACAGGGTAATGTTTTTAAGAGCCTGCCTTTTTGTTGGATGGCACTAAGCAACAGCATTCACCATATTTTTTTAATCATGCCTTGTTAAGATATTCATGAAAGAGGACTTCTAGAACAGCACCAGAAGGTGGGTTCACAATAATGCACATTTTAAAATTTAAACATTCACTGTATATTTTGATCATACTGCATATGTCTCCCTATGTGATGAAACAGTGTCTGAATTATCCATTGCTGCACAATAAATCACCACTTAGTGGCTTAAAATAACAACTGGGGAGACCTTGAAACTGAATACAAGTAGATTTAACATAAATGGACTGAAGCATTGTTCATTGGAGACAGGAACAATTCTAAGTTTGACATATAGAATTTGGGCCACATGCCCTTAGGTCAAAGAGAAAAAGAACATGAAACAAATACTGATCTGTAATCAGGAAGCTTCTTTTTTGCATAGGCATGAGTTCACAATTCTGAAACTATTTTCTATATATTGTATGATTAAGCAAATAAATAAATATGTTGCGTGACTAAGGGAATTCAGGATTTTCATTTTTGGAGAAAGAAGTTACAATTATAGAAAGGAGGAAGAATCCACTGATCATCACCTTGTTGTACTGGAACAGGAGCAGGAAGTCATGAATTTAAATAGATAGATGATAGATGGATAGATGATATGTGTATATATGTAGTCAATACGTGAGCATATGTATACATACATATACATACATATATCTATTTCCCAGCTCCATCTCTGAAAGAATGTAAAAGGAATGAGATCTCAGTAATGATAAATGCACCCAGCACTCAGACATTGGTTTCTAAATAATTCTTTACAAAGAGGAAGTGGGAATCTTTATAAAAATTATTGATTTCAGGTCTGGGGCAAAGAACACACAAGAGCCTGGATCATCTTATTGTGCTAAAAATGGTGCATATACATTAACAGGTCACAGAAGGCAGTATGAAGACTCTTTACTGTCTAAAGAGTAAAGAGTCTCTTACGATCACAATGTGAACGTAAAAGCAAATTATAATAATATTAAAGGTTATAACTGAAACAAAATTCCACAAATCTTCATTTAAGTGAACAAACTATCAATAAATACATAAAAAGGGAAAGATCATTCTCTTAGTAGAAAGCCAAAACATGTAGAAAGAATAATGGAAATATGAAAATCACAATTTGGTGGCTATCATAACTGTTAATTGATCAAAGCAAGTGTCATTAATGGATGACGAAACCATGAGTGGAAGTATGAGTACTAGTAAGACATTTACAGAATTTCAAAATATCTCTCCAAAGAAAGTTGTTAATTGCAAAGGGAAAGGCAATTTCTTTACAGTAGTGGCAGAAACCAGCTTAAACAAATGATCAAAATGAGCATTGTCAGTAAAGGATCAAATGGATAGCATGTTTCCTGATATGAGCACTGAGGACTCAGCATCGCTTCAGTGGGATTCCTGCCCAAAACACATAATATGAATCTAATTATGAGGAACATCAGGTAAAGTGAAAGTGAAACCCAATCTACAAAATAACTGGCCTGCATTCTTCAAAAAAAATGTCAGTGTTATAAAATACATGGAAAGCCTCAGGACTTATTCCAGATGCAAAGAGTCTAAAGAATCATGATAACTGAAGGCAACACGTATCTTAGAAGTTTTTGTTTTCTTTTGTTTTGATGTAAGGGACATTACTGAGATGAGTGGTGAGATTTTAATCAGGTATACAGGTTACACAACAGCATTGTATCAATGTGAGTTAACTTTTTGATAAGAGAGAAAGGTACAGATAGAGATAGGTGACAGATGGTCAGAGATTGAGGGACAGGGAAAGACATTTAAGTATTAACATTTGCGATTCAGAATACCTGGGATTAATTGCACTATTTGTGCATCTTTTCTGTAAGTCTGAAATCATGTCAATAAAATATTTTTGGTGCTGAGGATTGAACGTAGGGCCTAACACATGCTAGGCAAGCATTTCACTACTGAGCTACATCCCAGCCCTTTTTGTTTTTTATTGTGAGATGAGGTACCAAAATTTTCCAAACTCAGGATCCTCCTGCTTCAGCTTCCTGAGTAGTTTGGATTAAAGGTTTGTACTACCATATCCAGCTCAATAAACTTTTTTAAAAAGTCGTTAGTATCTCTTGCTGTTTTGTGAACTGTCTGCGCTCAGTTGAGCAGTTCTTGCTTAGAATCTCTATGTGGGGCTAGAGATAGTTGAAGGCTCAGTTAGACTGAACATCCAAGACAGCACAATCATGTAAATTGTGGGTACATTGGTGTATCCCACATAGTTTTCTTTCTACCAGGGCAACTTGGACCTCTTATGGTAACTCATGAGTCCAATGAACACCTAGCAAAACCTGCTGGTGCTCCTAAAGGCAAAGTCCAGAACTAGTACAGCATCACTTGTCACATCCTACAGGCCGAGATTCAAGAGGGACAGTGGCCTGGACTCAAAATATTCAATGTTATGAAAGACCAAGACTACAGAGAGCTAGGGTTATAACTTGATGGAAGAACACTTGCCTAGCATGCAGGAGGCCCTGGGTTTGACCCTCAGCCCCCCACTGAAAAAAAATCTAAGAAGAAATAACTAACAAATATACTGCATGGTCCTTGATTGGATAGAAAAACATCCATAAAAAGGCACTTAGGGACAATTGGAAAAGTTTGAATGTGATCTGCACATAAGATAATACTATTGCATTAAAGTTTAATTCCCTGGATATTTTAGTAATATTGTGGCTTTGTAAGACACTATAGTTCTCAAGCGATACAAACTGAAATAGTATATTTTAGGGCACAGTATAATGTCTACAACTTATTTTCAAATGGCATATCAAAAAATACAATAAGAATAAACTTAAATCTGTATATGTACTTGGAAGGAGAGAAAAAATAAATATGGTAAAATAATTGTCAATCAGTGCATGTTAGAGGGTATTTGTCTTAGTCATTTTTCCCATTGGTGGAGTAAAATATCCAACATCTACAACTTGAAGGAGGAAAGAAAAGTTTATTCTGGCTCATCATTTCAGTCCCTGGGCAAGAGGCTTCAAGGCAGAAACAGCATGATGAAAGTGCATAGAGGAAGAAAGCTGTTCAACAAATGGTAGCCAGGAAGCAGAGAGAAGAGAGGTGCAGGGGAGGGAGATGCACCCTTCCAGTATGTGTCTCCTGTGACCTACCTCCAGCCACACGTCCTCCTCCTAACATCAACCAGCTATGCACTATCAGTGGGTTACTCCACTGATAAGTATAGCACCCCATGGTCCACTCATCTTCCAAATACAGATCACTCTGGGGAGAGATTTTACATCTAAACCATAATATTCTTTTACTAGTCTTTTATGTTTTCTGTAGTTTTAGATTTTCCAAAATAAAAAGTTGAAAATAAAAATAAGGATAACATGTCTTAGCCAGATCTGGTGGGCCACATTTGTGAATCTAGTACTTAAAGCATGAGGATCACAAGTTTCAGGCCAACCTGGGCAACTTGGTGAGATCTTATCTCAAAATAAAAATTAAAAAACGTCTTGGGATGTAGTTCAATGCAAAAGTCCTAGATTTAATCACTCAGCTCTCAATACTAGAAAAAAAGAAGGAAAAGAAAAGAAAGGAAAGGAAAAGAAAGAAAGGAAGGAAGGAAGGAAGGAAGGAAGTAAGGAAGCAAGGAAGGAAGGAAAGAAGGAAGGAAATGAAGCAAGGAAGGAAGGAAGGAAAGAAGGAAGGAAAGGAAGGAAGGAAGGAAGGAAGGAAAGAAAGAAAGAAAGAAAGAAAGAAAGAAAGAAAGAAAGAAAGAAAGAGAGAGAGAGAGAGAAAGAAAGAGAAAAAGAAAAAAAATTGAAAACATTTACCCCCACTAATACTGGAAAGACCATATGACCCATTCATGTATCAGAGAATCTTAGAATTTGACAGTCCTCAGAGTTCATCTAGTTAAATGGCTATCAAACTATAGATTATAAAACAATAATTAGTCATGAACAGTGTGACCTTGAGTAGCACTTTTAGTACAGAAAAGAATAAAAGCAAAAAACCAAAAAATCAGTAATGTGCACCACTTAAGTCTGGGGCTGGGGACATAGCTCAGTGGTAGAATGTTTCCCCAGCATGTGAACCCGGGTTTGATCTCCAGTACCACAAGAAAAGGAAGTGAGGCAACTTTGGTTTGAATCATATATATATATATATATATATATATATATATATGGTAAAATATATATATATATCAGATATATATATATGATGGATCTCAGTAAAAAGTATATTTGTTATTGTGGCTTGTGACCAACTAGGTTTGAATGATTCAGCTGTCCCACCTCTCTGTAGGATAATACCTGTTCAAATCAAGGCTGAGGATTCTGTTCTTTAACAGGGCACTTTTGGACATCTCCTATGATTGGCATTTATTTTAAAATTATGTCTTCTTGTTCCTGGAGTGGTGACAGGACAATTTATTGTAAAACCACTTTGAGTTTTGTTCCTGCATCTCTCTGAGCCCAAGGTTCTTTTTACCAAGCAGGATTTGGAAACTAGAAACACTGAGCAGAAAATAGAAATTGCTTTTAAACAATCTCCCTTTCCAAGTCTTTTTTTAAAACTTATTTTAAAGCCCAAACTCCTTAAAAGAACTGTGCTGAATTGAAAAATGTCGACTTCAAAAACTCATCAATAGTTTTTTTTTAACGCCAAGTACATTTATTTGAAAAGAAGACAGTGATGAAATATCTTCATATCTTTTCTTACGAAATTAGAAATAAAAGACAGAATAAAACTTAAACCAAATAGAATAAAATAATAAAGATCGGAAAATACAATGCCTTATCAAAATACCAACATCATTTTTCCTAAAATTTAACATTTTTATTCTTACATTTATATAGAAATGCAAAACACTCACAATAGTCTAAATAACTTTGATAAAGGAACAAAATTAAAGCTCCAACACTTCCCAATTCCACGACTTAGCATAAAGTTACAACAAGCATGACAAAACAGCATTGATATAGAGATAGGCAAACCCCCAAGGTACCAATATAAAGTACCAAAGTAGATATTCACATGACAGACAATTGATTTCTGACAAATATGCAAAAGAAATTAAGCAGAGAAAGGATTGTACCTTCAATAAATATGCTGGAACAACTGGATATCCACATGCAAAAAACCCAAACCTTACAGCACATCAAAAATTTCTTAAGACGTCCAAAAGCCAACACAAAATGGCTCACAGAGGGTTAGTTAAAGTAAAAGCAGTGTGTGTGTGTGTGTGTGTGTGTGTGTGTGTGTGTGTGTGACTTGAGTCATTGCTTAGGCTGAGGTCATTCTCTCTGGAACAAAAAGTCTGGGACAAGTTGTAGAAGGGAAGCCAGAAACTACAGAGGTGTTCAGTGAAGGGAGGCATTGAATTTGCTTCTTAACAGGCCATGTGGGTGACAAAGGAGGCCATTATGCCTTTTTTAAACTATCTTAACTATTTTTACACACGTATATCTACACATATACATTTTTTTGTTCAGCTTGTCACACTAATGAATCAGTACAATGTTTATACATGTGTGTCTTATTTATTTCACTAATAATTATGTTCTCAAGGCACATCCGTTTACCTATAAGTGTCCAGTTTATCATTCTTTATGGCTGAGTAGTACCCTATTGCACAGAAATACTACATCTTTTTTATCCATTCCTCAGCTGATGGGCATTTAGGTTATTTCCAAGATCTGGCTGTTATAAATTGTGCTGCTATAAGCATGGGTACACATTTATTGCTGTGGTATGGTGTTTTTAATTCTTTTGCGAAGATACCCAGAAGAGGAACAGCTGAGTTGAATGGGACTTCCAATCCTAGTTTTTTGAGAATCTCCACACTGATTTCCACAGTGGTTGCACCAGTCTGCATTCCCATCAATAGTGGATAAGGGTTCCTTTTTCCCCAAAGCCACTCAAGCACTTGTTTTTGCTTGATTTCTTAATACTAGCCATTCTTTCTGGGGTGAGGTAGAATCTCAGTGTTGATTTAATTTGCATCTCTTGAATGACCAGTGATGTTGAACATTTTTTTCACATTTTTTTTGCTCTTCATATTTTTTCATCTGAGAAGTGGGTATACATCTCAGATGCCCATTTTTGAACTGAGTCTTTAAATTTAGGAAGACTGACTTTTTTGAGTTCTTTATATGTTCTTGATAGTAACCTTTTGTCTCAGGAACAGCTGACAAATATTTTCTCCCATGCTGAGGGTTGTCTCTTCACTCTTTTGGTGGTTTCTCTTGCTGTGCAAAAGCTTTTCAGTAGGGTAAGATCCCATTTGTTGATTTTTTTGCTATAAGTCCTGTGCAATATGGGTTTTATTCATAAAATTTCTGCTTACACCAATGTCTTTAAGAGTTTTACCTACTCTATCTTCCAACAGATTTAATGTTTCTGTTTTAATATTAAGATGTTTAATCCATTCTGATTTTAGCTTAGTACGTGGTGAAAGATATGGGTTCAGTTTTAATCTTCAGCATATATAGAGCCAGTATTTCCAGCACCATTTATTAAAGAGGCTTTCTTCCAGTGAATGTGTTCGGCAGCTTGTCCAAAAAAAAAAAGATGGATTAATGTGTCTGGAGTTATTTGTGTATCTTCTAAGCTGTTCCATTGATCTTCAGGTCTGTTTTTTTTTCCCCAGTACCACACTGTTTTTATCACAGTAGCTTTATAGTATAATTTCAAGTCAGGGATTGTGATGTTTCCTGTCTTGTCTTTGTTGCCTAGGATCACCTTTTACATTCTAGGTCTCTTCTGATTGAATTTTAGGATTGTTTCCACTAGTTATGTAAGATATACTATTGGACTTTTGATTGAGATGACACTGAATCTGTATA
The DNA here is from genome assembly GCA_004027455.1 of Hydrochoerus hydrochaeris. NCBI lineage: Eukaryota > Metazoa > Chordata > Mammalia > Rodentia > Hydrochaeridae > Hydrochoerus > Hydrochoerus hydrochaeris. The sequence goes on along the minus strand of PVLA01002372.1, from coordinate 234,907 downwards.
ACAGTTTTGGAAGTATGGCCATATATTGGTTCTTCCTACCCAAGAGCACAGGATATCTCTCCATTTTAGAATATCCTCAACAATCTCCTTTCTCAAAGTAATATAATTTTCAATGTAGAATTTTTTTTACATCCTTCATTAGGTTGATTCCTAGGTATTTCATTTTTTTTGGATGTTATTGTAAAAGGTATTGTTTCTCTGATTTCTCTCTCAGTGAATTTGTTATTTGTGTACAAGAAGGCTACTGATTTTTGAGTGTTGTCTTTGTAACCAGCTGCATTACTAAATTTGCTTATTAAATCTAGAAGTTTTTTGGTGGAATTTTTGGGGGCTTCTAAGTAAAGAATCATGTCACCTGCAAATAATGATAGTTTAACTTCTTCCTTTCCTATCTTTATTCCTTTTATCTCTTTCTTTTATCTAATTGCTCTGGCTAAAGTTTCCAGGGCTATGTTGAATAAAAGTGGAGATAGTGGATAGCCTGGTCTTGTTTCTGATTTTAGAGTAAAAGCATTTTGTTTTTGTTCATTTAGTATGATGTTGGCTGTTGGTTTGTCATAGATGGCTTTCATCAGGTTGAGATAAAGACCATCTATTTCAATTTTCTGTAGGATTTTTATCATGAATGGGTGCTGGGCTTTGTCAAAAGCTTTTTCTGCATCTATTGAGATGATCATGTGACTTTGTCCTTGGACCATCCCTGCATCCCTGGGCTAAATCCCACTTAATCATGGTGTATAATCTTTTTGATGATTTTCTGCAGCCTGTTTGACAGTATCTTACTGAGGAATTTTGCATCAGTGTTCATTAGGGAGATTGGCGTGTAATTCTCTTTCTTACTTGGGTGCCTCTCTAGTTTTGGAATCAGAGTAATGCTTCCACAAATGAATCTGGGAGTATTGCTTCCCTTTCAATTTCATTAAATATTTTGAAAAGTAGGAATGAGCAGCCCCAGAGCTCCGACCATGAAGGGACTCAGGGCACAGCACAGAAAGGCAGTCTGCCTGCCCTCCCAGTAAGGGTTTCTGGCCTGAGCTGAGAGGAGAATGAGCAGCCTAGACCTCCAACCATGGAGGGACTCAAGGCTCAGCACAGAAAGGTAATTTGTAGGCCCTATTGGTAAGCACCCTGGGCATGAGGCTGGAGAAGAATCACTCAGCAGCTCTCAGGAGCCTACTGGTGAGCAGGCTAAGAATTAACCCACCATCAACAAAGAATATCTGAGGAAATTTATGATCACCAAACCAGCACTCCAAGATGTTATGAATCATATTCACACTCGTAAAAAAGAAAACAATAAGAGAAAAAGAAAAATAAAAAGCAAACGGAATAAAACAAACAAGAAAAGTAAACAAAAAAACCAAAAACAAAAACAAAAAAATAGTCCACTTTCAGGATTCTCTCTGGATTCACTAGTAGACAGCCTGTGGAGACAGTGTCCCAAATCATGCCACTGTATCCCCACAAGGCAGGAATTGCTTTAGGTCAGAGTAGTAGACAACCTTAGCAGGCCTGCCCCAAGACCAGAGTCACTGGGTTCACCACAGTCCAAGAAATTTCCACGTGTCTGCACCCAGCTAGTTGCTGCTGGAGGAAGCCAACAACAGTTCTAGTTCTGGGCTTACACAGCCCAACTCCAAAATGGCTCGTGGTCAATGGCTCCCTCCCCGGGAAAGACCAACTCCCCTGCACTCACCACTAGCCAGCACAGTCCTCCATGTCCGCAGCTTCCTTCCACTGCCTAGTCTCTCCACAGAGGTCTCTGGGGTCACCAGCTGCCATCCTCACCGTGACTGCACACCCCCAGGTTCCAACAGCTCCCCTCACACAGTGAGTCCAGCTCTAGGCAAAGGTGCTGCCAGCTATTGCCTTCTTCTTCATTGAAGTTTTTCTTTTTACTCTCTTTGTGGGCTTCAGTTTAGACTTCAGACTCTTCCTTGGTCCAAGGGACCCATTTCCTTCCTTCTTGTCTTTCTCATGATGTTATATTCCAGCACCAAGATGGCATCTCTCAGAAAGACTGTTTTTTCTGCTACTTACTACTCTGCCATCTTCCTGGAAGTCCCCAAGATGTGAATCAAGCCAATAGTTTTCTTTGAATTAATTTTACTTTAGCTCATTTTATGTATGTCAGATAAAACATACTTCACATTTTCATTATTTTGAGACAGGGTCTTGTTTTGTAGTTTAGGATGGCTTTGAATTCACTATGTAGCTCAGGCTGGCCTCAAATTTACAGTGATCTTCCAGCCTCAGCCTCCCTAGTCCTGGGATTACAGGGATCTACCACCATGCCTAGCTAAAAGATCCCTCACTTTTAAAATAAAGAGGTTGAATGAATCCAAGGACTTTTTTTTGACACAGGGTTTCACTATGCAGTTCAGGCTGGCCTTAAACTCACTGTGTAGCCCAGGCTGGCCTCAAACTTGAATGTACAGTAATCCTACTGCCTCAGCCTCTATTGTCCTGCCTCAGCCTCTGAGTGCTAGGATTATAAGCAAGTGCCACCACGGCTGGCCAAATCCAAGAATTCTTAACCTGAGGTTAATAGATTAGTTAACCTGAAAAATAAATATATTCCCACCTTCTTTTCACCAGCAAAAGCAAATATTTCCTAAAAAAAACAAAACAAAGCAAAAGATTAAGATATGATGTCTGGCATCTGTAACTCTAGCACTTGAGAGGCTGAAGAAGGAAGATCTCCATGAGTTTGAGGCCAGCCTGGGCTGCAGAGTGAGTTCATGGTTAGCATGAACTGCATAGTGAGATCCTGTCTCAAAACAAACAAACAAACAAACAAACCAAGAATTGAGATGTGTTATGTATATGCACCAATTCCTTACAATGAATGTAATCATTATGTACTGCAAACATGAACAAATTAAAACTTTTAGGCTGGACGTGGTGGCTCACTCCTGTAATCCCAGCACTCGGGAAGCTAAGGCAGGATCGTTGTGAGTTCAAGACCAGCCTGGGCTACAAAAGTGAGCTCAAGGCCTGCCCGAACTACACAGAGAAAGCCTGTCTCTGACAAACAGGCTGGGGATTTAGCTCAGCGATATAAGCACCTGTCTTGCAAGCATGTGGTTGTGAGTTTGATCCTTGGTACCAACAAAAAAAAAGAGAGAGAGAAAGAATATAATATTATAATGCCCTACAAGTAGATTCTAAACCTTCTAATAATGAGTAGATATGAATTCTTAGTTAATAGAAAAGCAGGATATAAGGTTATATTTTCAGCTCATGAAGCAGGTGGTAACTATAAATTTTAAGGCCGGGGATTTAGCTCAGTGGCATAAGGGCCTGCTTGGCAAGTGCGAGGTCATGAGTTCAATACCCAGTACTGCAAAAAAAAAAAAAAAAAAAGACAAAACAGAAAAATAAAAATAAAAAACTTTTAAAAAGATATATAATTCTTGTATTGCTTTGTGTGATGGCTTTGAATTCAAAACATTATTCTGAGGAACAAGACTGTCAAAGGGTTCCTAGGGTAAGAGAAAAAAATAATAGTTTGAATCTTTGGATTGTATGATTTTTGGTTTTCAATGTCCATATTGGTGGATGCACAGGATCTCTGTGTCTCTGTCTCTCTGCGTCTGTCTTTCTCTATCTTTCTTTCTTGTACTGGGAGTGAAACCTAGGACCTGGACCATGTGAGCAAATACTATACAATTGAGCTACTTGCAGCCTCTGTACACAAGGTTTTATCAGTCTCTTTGAGAGAAGACTGGCTTGTAATTTAGAAAATTATCTCTGTAAAAAGATCACTCTGACCTTTTGATAATTTAAAATCTGATTTGAAGTACAATTGTCAAGCTGAAGCATATAAACTTTTACATTTAACCTATCAAAAAATTTAATTAAAATATTCTAATGAATTTATAGCAAGAAGTAGGAAAAATAGCACCAGAAACTAAACTAGAAAACCCATATCTTACTTTCAGTTCTGCTACCTGGTTCTAGGATTGTCATTTAACGTGTCTGATTCAACTTGGGAGGCTGAAACAGGAGGATTGCCATGAGTTTGAGGCAAGCCTAGGCTACATGGTAATTTCAAGACCAGCCTGAAAGTGCTGGGAATGTAGCTCAGCAGCACAGAATCTGCTTGGCATGTTCAAGGTGTTGAATTCAATTCCTGATACCCCCCAAAGTAAAAAATATACTTAGCCTGAGGGCTGGGGATTTAGCTCAGTGGCATAAGTGCCTGCCTTGCAAGCGTGCAGTCTTGAGTTTGATCCCTGGTACCAATGTATATATATATATATATATATATATATAGCCTGGCATGGTGGAGCATGCCTGTAATCCCAGCACACAAGAGGCAGAGAAAGGAGGATCTTGCAAGTTTGAGACCAGCCTGGGCTATAAAATGATTTCAAGGCCATCCTGAACTGCACAGTAAGATCCTGTCTCAAAAAGACAAAAAAAAAAAAAGCCTGAACTGTATAGCGAGACACTGTCTCAGAAAAAAGTCTGATCCTCATCTATAAACACATTTAGATGATCTTTAAAATCTATAAACTCTTTTTCTAGTTATAAAATTCTATATTTTTAGCCAGATGTGTTGGCTGGCACATGTCCCAGCACTCAGGAAGCTGAGGCAGTAGGACTGCTGTGAGTTTGAGGACAGCTTGAGTGACTCCAAGGCCAACCTGAACTACATAGCAAGACCTTGTCTCAAAAAAAATCTATACTTTAAAAATTTTCTGCCTTTTTAGAGCCAGGAGTGGTGGCTCATGCCTGTAATCCCAGCACTTGGGAGGCTGAGTCAGGAGTTTGAGACCAGCCTGGGCTACAAAGTGAGCTCAAGGCCTACCCAAACTGCATAGACAGACCCTGTCTCAAAAAAAAATTCTGCGTTTTTGTTAGATGTGTTCTTTGGGATTTAGTTCTTAGTATGCCATCTTTTGTTCATACACTTATCAAACATCAAGGTGGAAATAACTATGCAAAAGAGCCAAGGATTCTGGGAACCAAGTCCATTGACTTATATGGACTCCATGGACTTTGAAGGCTGAATAGGAGTCAATTAAGTAGAGAGAGGATAAAGATATTCCAGACATAATGACACTGCCTATAAAGGCTCAGTGTGCTTAGGAAACACAGTGCACCGACAGGCTTGAAAAGTATACAAAGGGGATGAGAGTTGTAATGAGTCTAGGCCCCTTAGCTTTAAAAAAATTGGAAAAGGTACATTGCCAAGGAAAGTGATGTGGTCATGTTTGTGCTTTGAAAAGAAGCTCTGAGAGCAGCATGAGACATGGGGGAGGTAAAAATGAAAGAAACCACTTAAAGAGGGGAGTACTGAAACATTCAAGGTAAGAAATAATGAAGGCCTGAATCAAGATACTGGTGATGAGAATACTGGGCAAAACACTGAAACAGGTGATCTTTATGAAAAACTACATGGTGGTAAGGGAAGATCAGTTGTGATACTAGTTTCTACCTATAATTGGATGAAGGGCTATTAATGAAGCATGCAGTCATTAACTAGAATAGAGAATATAGGAGTTTTATGGCTTGTGTCTAGATATTTCCCCAAAGCCTCAGGAAATCTTAGGTGAAACTTCAAATATGGCTGGATCTAAAGAATGAGATGCTGGATTAAGTGTGTGATGCTGGGATCAAGGGTATGTGATTGCTAAATTAGTCCACAGATTGGTTTGGCATCGTTCTGGGTATGGATAAGCTTGAAATGTACAGGTCGAAGAATTTATTAAGCCTCCAGAGATAGATTCTAGCCAGCCCTTGGAAATCTTGATATGGAATTCTAGAGGCAGTTACACTGAAAGATACAGAATTATAACAATCATACAGAAGGTAGCTGAAGCCCTTTCATCAGTTTCCCCATCCCCATCAATATTATCATCATTTGCCTGGGCCTTCTACAGTGATTTGTAAAATCCTGGCACCTAAGTTTACTTATTAAGGTTAACAACTGCTTTCTTTTCATCCTCACCTTTCTAGTTGACTTTTGTTCCTCTATAACATATCTGTGTATTGTTAATGTATAGGCAGAACTGATTTGTCAGAGGAAACCCAAAGGAAAACACCTTATATAAAATAGAAGTATAGGGGCTGGGGATGTAGCTCAGCATGCTCTTGCTCAGCATGCTCATGGGCCTGAGTTTTCTTTCAAGTTCTGTGAAAATATAAAAAAGAAAGGTTTTTTTTTTTGTCTTTTTGAGACAGTTCAGGCTGGCCTTGGGCTCACTTTGTATCCCAGGCTGGTCTTGAAATTGCAATGATCCTCCTACCTCAGCCTCCCGAGTGCTGGGATTATAGCAATGTAACCATGCCTGGCTAACAAGTGCATTTTTTTTCTTATATAGCAGTCTGGAGTATGGAGGGCAGCTCTGTTCCATGAGGCCGTATAGGAGACTAGGCTGGTGGGAAGCTTTGCCAGCTTCAGTATCCCTATTGCGGTCCAAGGGATTGTACAAATCATTGCCATTTCCCAACTAATGCAAAGAAAACTCAAGGATTCAAGGCAAAAACTTAATCTTTATGGGGACAAATACACATCATTTTTGCTTACATCCTATTGGCCTAAACTTGGACAGATGACTATACCTACTTTCAAGAGAGACTGGAAAATGTACTATATTGCCAGGTGGCCATGTGAGGAGCTTGTATCCAGGGAAGAGGGTTTTGTTACTAAAAAATACAAAGAAACAATAGACACAAGGAACAATTAGCAAACTGGTACTTCTAAACCCCTAGTTATCTAAATATCCCTGAATTTCCTCATTTCCATACATAGAATACATTCATTCATCCTTCCCCATTGGGGGTAACTACCAATACAATCTGTTTACTGAACATAAAACAAATTCTAGTATCTCCAGATAGTATTTTATGCTCTCCATCATGTCTATGTCACAAACAATCTTAGTAATAGGCATTTAAAGTATATCATTTGGTTGGATTCTTTTTTTTTTTTTTTTGTCTTTTTGAGACAGGGTCTCGCTATGCAGTTCAGGCTGGTTTTGAGCTCACTTTGTAGCCTAAACTGGTCTTGAACTCATAAGGATCCTCCTGCCTCAGCCTCCCGAGTGCTGGGATTACAGGTGTGAGCCACTTTTGCCTGGCTTTTTTTTTTTTCTTTTTGATGTGCAGTTCAAACTGGCCTTGGGCTCACTTTGTAGCCCAGGTTGGTCTCTAATTTGCAATTATCCTCCTGCCTCTGCCTCCCAAGTGCTGAGATTACAAAAGTGCGCCACCACGCCTGGCTCATTTGGTTTGATTCTTATTTAAAAACCAGATTGGGCAAAAGAATGTTAAAAACACACCCTCATTGGAATTTGGTTAATGTTTAAGTCTCCTGACAGCCTGCCACTTGAAAAGAATTCTCTCCATAAGAAAGATTATGCCAAAGAAAAAGTCTCAGGAATGCAGACCCTATCTGCAAAGTCTGGACCTGTCCCACTCACCTGTCTCAGGAGTAATATGCATCTTATTAGGCCATGATAGGTACTCTCAATGACACTAATGACAGGTTTGAGCAAGATGTTACCTAAAGTTATCTTGACTCCAAAATCTCATGAATGCAGTTATGCAATAGCTTTACAAAACAATCTGTAAAGCCATGTCTTTTATGAGGTAGAATTTGTGAAGTCATATCTTTCATACAAATTATAAATACTATTTTTTCAAATATTAATATTTATCAAAATAAGTGGTTAGTACCACTCTGATTTTCAACTTTGTTTTCAAAGTTTCAAGAAATCTATAGAACTCAGAATTTCTGATTTATATTTCCTCAAGCCATTCCAGACTCCAACATTCCAGAAAGTTCTGAGCCTGCCTGCTGAAGTCTCTACAAATAGCAGACAAATCTGCATTCCACACTGTCCGGAACATGATTAAGTATCTATTTGGATTAGCCAAGAGAATCTATGTTCCTGCAATTCTGTGAAAAAGTTACTTACATTTTTTAAAGCTTTGGTCATAATGTCGAGTTTCAACATTTGTTTTTTTAAATGTGTATCTGCTTTCTTGCAGAAAAAAAAATTCAGCCAGTCAGTGAGTAACACCTTAGAATTTTCATTTCTGTAACAACATGTAGTCTTAGATTTTGCTCAACTTTTAAAGAAAAAGCTTTGTGTGAGTTGTGTTTTTCACAGCTGAATAACCTTAATATGGAAATATGCTCATGTTACACATCATAGACTTCAACAGAAAGTTTCAGAGAATTTGAGCTTTTTAATCAGATGATCTTGCGTTCTGTTCAGAGAACAAAATTCCATGGGGAACTTGCTATTCAGAGCAGGCTTTGTTCTATTATAATATTAGTTTCTTTTTATCTCTCTAACCAAGAAGACACTTTGCAAAAACCATCTGTGTAAGGAGGGTGGTATTACAAAAGAGCCGTTATGAAATTTTAAAAGATCAGATAGGGTAGGGGAGGCTGCGGGAGTCTAGTAGGCAGAGTTGAGGCCTATGAAGGGGTAACGGCAACTTCCACAACATTCCAACTCTTCTACAGATATTTTGACTCTTTTTTTTTTCTTGAGACAAGGTCTCACTATGCAGTCCCGGCTGGCCTTGAGCTCACTTTGTAACCAATGCTGGTCTCAAACTTGGAATGACTCTCCTACCTCAGCATCCTGAGTGCAAGGATTACAGGTGTGCATCACCATGCTCGGTTTTCAAATCTTTAAGGTAAAAACTTCATTAAGACTTTTCTTTTAAAAAAATTAATTTTTTTTTGATTTTTAAAATTGTATTGGTACATTTTAGATATACATAATGATCACATTCATCATAGGGAATTTGTACCTGTACATGATATGTCTTGATCCTTCTTTTTTTTCCATTTCTCTCTCCCTTCCTTCAACCCCTCTTCCCCTCCTTATTTACAAACACTTTGTTTTTATATTTTCTTTCTATTCTTTTTTTTCTTGTCCCTTCTTTCCCTCACCCTTCAATCCTCCCTAGTTCCCCTTCTCATCTGAAAATTTTCTTCCCATTTCCCAATATCTATGTTATATATATATTTTGATCCTTTTGACACTTTGGATTTCTCACAGAGAAACAGTGAAGGATTTATACATGTGTGTCCGATTTAGTTCACTGAATGAAGAGTATGGTCTCAAGGTGCATTCATTTAGCTAGAAATGTCTCAAGTTTATCTTTCTTTATGGTAGAGTAGTACTCCACTGTATAAAAATACCATATCTTCATCCATTCATTCACTGATGGGCATTTGGGCTGTTTCCATATTTTAGCTATTACAAACTGTGCTGCTAAAACCATAGGTGTGCATATATTTCTGTGGTATGATGCTTTTAATTCTTTCAGGAAGATACCAAGAAGGGGAATAGCTGGGCCTAATGGAACCTCTAGTTTTTTTGTTTGTTTATTTTGCTTTTGTTTTTTGAAACAGGGTCTCACTATAAAGCTAAGGCTTGTTTCAAACTCAGAGAGATCCTCCTACCTCAGCCTCCCAAGTGCTGGAATTGCAGATGAATGCCACCATTGTCCTCTAGTTTGTTTTTAAAGGAACCTCCACAGTGATTTTTACAGTGGTTGCACCAGTCTACACTCCCACCAACAATGGAGAAGGGTTCCTTTTTTCTCCATAGTCCTGCCAGCATTTATTCATTGATATCTTGATAAAAGCCATTTTTCTAGAATGAGATGGGATCTCAGCATTTTTTTTTGAGACAGGGTCTCACCATGCAATTCAGGCTGGCCTTGAGCTCACTTTGTAGCCCAGGCTGGTCTTGAACTAGCAATGATTCTCCTGCCTCAGCCTCCCGAGTGTTGGGATTACAGGCATGAGCCACCATGCCTGGCTTCTCAGCATTGTTTTAATTTGCATTTCTTAAATGACAGTGATGTTGAACATTTTTTCATATATTTATTTGCCATTTCTACTTCTTCATTTGTAAAGTATCTATTTCAGATGCCCATTTTTGGATTGGGTCTTTAAAATTGGGGGTCTGTTTTTTTTTGTGTGTGTGTGTTCTTTATATATTCTAGATAGTAGTTCTTTGTCTGAGGAACAGCTGGCAAAATTTTTTTCTCAAGCTGTGGATTGTCTTTTTACTCTGTTAGTAGTGACTTTTGCTGTGCAAAAGCTTTTTAATAAGCTGCATTTGGAATCAGGAAGCAGCAGCAACCTTCTGCAGCACTCTCCCAGTGAGTCAGCCAGCATTTGGGTAGGGAAAGAAGATCTCCCCCAGCTGATTTGGAAGAATGCAGGCTGAGATGATATCAACTGAAGTAAAGAAAGAACTTAATGCTTATATTGTTTGATTGAATTTCCAGACCTAAAACTGGTAGTCTGAGCATCTATTTAGAGGATAACAATGCACAATATAGTAACTATTGTGGATTAAAACAGTAAGATGCAATTCCAGTTGTTGACTCTTTATGATAGTGTGTGTGATTCAGGTTTTATTAATTAAGTCTTTGCCTAAACCAATGTCTTCAAGAGTTCTACTTATTCTATCTTCCAGCAGATTTAGGGTTTGGCTTTAATATTTAGGTCTTTGATCCATTTCAATTTTAGTTTAGTGCATGGTGGAAAATGTGGGTCTAACTGTAACCTTCTGCATGTGGAAAGTCAATTTTTCCTGCACCATTTATTAAAGAGATTATCTCTCTACCAGTGAAGATATTTGGCTCCTTTGTCAAAAATAAGGTGGCTGAGTGTGTTTGGGAATTGTTTCTATACCTTCTAATCTATCCCATTGATCCTCAGGTCTTTTTTTTAAGGCATTACAACATGCACTTTTTTTTTACAATTTTTAAAAAATTTTATTTAAAGAGAAAAAATAAGCAAAACAGAAAAAAGGGTAGAAACAATACAGACTTTTAAAAAAAACAGTAAGAAATCACTAGTTGATAAATTACATATTGTCTTCTTAGATATAGTTGTTCAAGTTACAAAATTAAAGCATACCGAACTTATAAAAACAGAATATTGAATAGAGCAATACCATTAATCAGAACAGAGCAAAACAGTAATAAAAATATCTGCCTTCAAAGAGATGGCAGCAGGAAATCCCCCTTATTTTCTATATTGCATATAGTCAAACTCGCAAGAGATGTTCAGATCTCTGGCTCTCACTTGCTAACGAGGTGATGGATGTTTGATTCTCAGCTCCTGCACTGATAGGCTCACAGCCACCTACCAGAGTGGCAAGCTGGCTGCTTGTTTTCCCAGTGCCCCAAGTTCCAACATGGCGCGGATCTCAGGATACGCTGATCCTCAGGTCTTTTTTTCCCCCAGCACCATGCTGTTTTTCTCACAGTAACTTTATAGTATAATTTCAAATCAGGGATGTGATGCCTCCTGCCTTGCCTTTGTTATCCAGAATTGCTTTTGCTATTCTAGGTCTCTTCTGGCTCCAAATGAATTTTAGGATTGTTTGCCCTAATTCTGCAAGATATGATACTGATATTTTGATTAAGATTCCTTTAAATCTGTATAACAATTTTGTAAGTATGGCCATTTTCACTACACTCCTACCCACGAACAAGGGATGTGTTTCCATTTTCAGAGGGGGACACAAACTGCACAGGAAATACTTCAAAGAATCAACAACTGGGATCTCATATTACTAAAAAGTTTTTGCATTTCAAAAGAAATCACCAGCAGAGTGAAAAGAAAACCCACAGAATGGGAAAGAATTTTAGCCAACAATCCCTCAGACAAAGGACTTATATCCAGCACATATAAAGAACTGAAAAACATCAAGTTTCCCAAATTCAAAACCCTCTGCAAAAATGGGCAACGGAGATGAACACACAGTTCTTAGATGAAGATATACAAATGGCAAATACATATATGAAGAAATGTTCACCATCACTGGTCATTCGAGAAATGCAAATTAAAATAGCATTGAGATTTCATCTCACCCCGGAAAGAATGGCTGCCATCAAGAAATCAACTGATAACAAATTTTGGTGAGGATGTGGGGAAAAAGGAACACTTCTCCACTGTTGGTGGGAGTGTAGATTTGTGCAACCACTGTGGAAATCAGTATAGAGATTCCTCAAAGAGCTAGGATTGGAAGTTCCATTCAATCCAGCTATTCCCCTCCTGGGTATTTTCCCAGAAAAATTCAAAAGGTCATGATACAGTGATATATGTGCACCCATGGTCATAGCAGCACAATTTTTGATAGCTAATCTTGTAAACAACAAAAATACCCACAAATCGCAGAGTGGATGAAAAAAATGTGGCATTTTTATACAATGGAATACTTCTCAGCTATAAAAAAGGATGATCTTGAGCCCTTTATAGGTAAATGAAGACAACTTGAGAATATCTTCATTAGTGAAATAAACAAGACTCTCATTAGGAAATATCACATTGTCTCTCTAGTGTAAAAAATAATAAAAAGTGACAGAATAATGGGACCCAAAAAGTATAATAGATGTTGTAAAAGTGAAACGGAACAAAGGTGCTCTAAAAGATATAATTGTATGTATAGTGTGTAAGATAGATGACCATATTACTAAATCTATGTTGGATCATTGGGCAGAAGGATTTGCATTGTCAATGTTAGAGTGTGTAGCCACTTTTTATGCTTTGATTCTGTAACTTTAACAACTATTCTTAGGACTACAATATGTAATGTATCAATTAGTGATTTTGTGATGTTAATTTTTTTGAATTCTGTATTATTCTACTTTTTTCTCTTTTTTCTATTTTTTAAAAATATTTTCTGTTCTTTCCTTCTTTAAATAAAAAAATTGGGAAGAAAAAATTTAAAAATGTCAAATGACAAAAAAAGTATGTTCTCAATTTGCAACCATTTACTTATAAGTGTCCAGTTTGTCATTTTTTCTGACTGAGTAGTACTCCATTGTATAACAAATACCACATCTTTTTTATCCATTTCTGAGTTGATGGACATTTAGTTTGTTTCCAAGATCTGGCCATTACACACTGTGCTGTTATAAACATGGGAGCACATATATCACTGTGGTATCATGTTTTTAATTCTTTTGGGAAGATACCCAGAAGGGGAACAGCTGAGTTGAATGGGACTTCCAATCCTAGTTTTTTGAGAATCTCCACACTGATTTCCACAGTGGTTGCCCAGTCTGCATTCCCATCAATAGTGGATAAGGGTTCCTTTTTCCCCAAAGCCACTCCAGCATGTGTTTTTGCTTGATTTTTTAATACTAGCCATTCTTTCTGGGGTGAGGTAGAATCTCAGTGTTGATTTTAATTTGCATCTCTTGAATGATCAGTGATATTGAACAGTTTTTCTCATATTTATTTGCTTTTCATATTTCTTCATCTGAGAAGTGTGTATACATCTCAGATGCCCATTTTTTAATTGAGTCTTTGAATTTAGGAAGACTGACTTTTTTTAGTTCTTTATATGTTCTTGATAGTAATGCTTTGTCTCAGGAACAGCTGGCATTTTCTCCCACGTTGTGGGTTGTCTCTTCACTCTGTTGGTGGTGTCGCAAGCTATACAAAAGCCTTTTAGTAGGGTGAGATCCCATTTTTTGATTCTTTGTGATAGTTCCTGTGCAATTGGGGTTTTGTTCATAAAGTATCTGCCTAAACCAATGTCTTCAAGATTTTTAGCTATTCTACCTTTCAGCACATTTAATATTTCAATTTTAATATTAAGACTTTTGATCCATTTTGATTTTAGCTTAGTAATGGTGAAAGATATGGGTCCAGTTTTAATCTTTAGCATATGTAGAGCCAATTTTTCCAGCGTCACTTATTAAAGATGCTATCTTTCTTCTAGTTAATGTGTTTGGCACCTTTGTCAAAGATAAGGTAGCTTGGTGTGTCTGGAGTTGTTTCTGCATCTTCTAATCTGTTCCACTGATGTTTGGGTCTGTTTTTTTTTTTTTTTTTTTTGCCAGTACTACACTGTTTTTATCACAGCATCTTTATAGTATAATTTTAAGTTATGGATTGCGATGTCTTTTCTTTTGCCCAGCATTTATGCCTTTTGTTTGTTGCTCAGGATTGCTTGCCTCTGTTCTAGTTCTCTGCAGGTTCTAGATGAATTTTAGGGCTGTTTTCTCTAATTCTGTGATATATGCTATTGGTATTTTGATCAGGATTCCATACTGTTTCTTTTAGCTTCTCACACAAGTGTGGTTAACAGTTCTTTAACAAGGTAAGTTCATAAGACAAAAGTGTATCAAATTAACTAAATCATAATTTTAAATGACACAGGAGCCTTCAGACTGAAGACTTAAAGATGTAACACAGGGCGTACTATCCATTCTTGTATTTAGGTTTAAACAATGAAACAGGGACAGCCACGTAGAACTGTGATTGAACAAAAAAATGTATGAACTTCAGGTAAGAGACTGACATCTACTTGTTCTGATACTTATTGGCTCCTTACTTGTAGGGTTTCTTCCTTTCAGGTATGAAGTAGGGCTGTCCCTGAAATAAAGGTCATATAATTTACAATCAGACAAAACAGATCAGAAAATTGCTTTGTGGCCAGTCTTTTTACAGGAAAGCAAAGAAAAGTTAGAGTAATACTTTTTGCTCATGCTAGGTAAGAGCTCTGCGACTGAGCTATAGTCTCACCCACAATTTTACTTTTTAAAATTGCCTTGATACTTTTTGATAAAAACGGATGTTTTATTTCAATGAATAAATGGAAAAGTAAAACAGGCATCCCTTGTTAACTGGAGCGTGCTAAAACCTGTAAATTTAATGTGAGTTCTATATTCAGTACAATATTTTTTTTTTTTTTTTTTTGCTGTACCGGGGATCGAACTCATGACCTCATGCTTGCCAGGCAGGCGCTTATGCCACTGAGCTTAATCCCCAGTCCTACAATAATGTTTTAATGAAAATGATTTTCTAATAAATATTAGGTACAATGTATTTGTTCATTATGTGATACTTGTGAGTAAATATTCACAAATGGCTTTCTCTGATTTATTAAGTAAAATAGAAGTCATATCTCTTTTGTTTCAGGCATTAAAAAACCACTTCAAAGCTGCTTTGTGCATGAACTCTAATCTCAGCCCAGAAAATTTACATGGCATTTCAAAGAGGACAATTTAAAATTCTACTTACAAGCACAATAAAAGGCCCATTTGAATTGAAATCCTTAAGTAAAACCTTGACTAGCTGTGATTGGAAGTCTTGTCTTTACCTCTAAAATTTAAAGCAATTATTTCTAGGTTGTATTCTCATAATGGTGTGAATAAATTTAAGCAAAAATTTGTCATAATCTGTACAATTTCACTCATAGTGTATTTTTTTTATTGTATATTTGGAACACTGATTTCTGATCCTGTCATCCTGAGAATTTCCAGGGCAACTCTTGGGCATTTAAACTGGCAGGTCCTCTTCTTTACAAAGATTTTCTCATATGCTCATGTTCAGTAACACCTCTTCCCAGCATCAGAAGGGAATAATTGATGTAAAATATTTTCCTCCTGCACTGTGTTTAAAACCTAATTGAATCTGGGTGTAGTGATACACACCTGTAATCCTAGCACTTGGGAGGCTGAGGCAGGAGGATCACTGTGAATTTGAGGCCAGCCTGGGTTACAAAGTGAATTCAAGGACAGCATGAGCTACATAATAAAATCCTGTCTTGACAAAAAAAATCTCATTGAGTCAGTTGTCATCAGCTGCAAATAACGATGTCCAACTAAAGTAGCACATCCAACAGGAAGTTTGTTGTCTTACGTAAACAGACATTTACAGGTTCATGGTTACAGGCTAAACTGTGTCATCAGTGACCAAGGATTTTTCCATCCCAGTATGTTCCCATCCTAAGCACACATGCTTTTGCTTATTACCTCTTCTTGGCTGCAATGTGACTTCCAGTTCCCATGAAATGAAATGCCTATGAAATTGCCAGAAGGGGTTGCACAGTACTGCTAGTGGCTCCCCATTTGGTTTTCTGTACCTGGTAGCCGTCACATATGCCAGGTTACATGGTCAGCCCCTGTCAGCAAGCTCCTAGGAGTTTCAGACAATGTCACCCTTCTGACTCACCAGGGGGTAAAATGGTTGAAGCAGATTGCCTAGGAAAGCCCTTTACTGGTAGGCTTACTACAGAAACAAATGAGAAAGCACTTGAAGCAGTATTTGGAAAACATGGGCAGATATTGGCAGTACTTTTGATGAAAGACCGAGAAACCAATAAATCAAGAGGATTTTCTTTTGTTACCTTTGAAAGCCCAGTAGTTGTTAAAGATGCATCTAGGGACATGAAAGGAAAGTCCTTAGATGGAAAACCATCAAGGTGGAACAAGCCACCAAACCATCATTTGCAAGTGGTAGAGGAGGACTACCTCCACCTCTGAGAAGCAGAGGCCCTCCCTGAGGTCTTAGAGGAGGAAGTGGAGGAATTAGGGGGCTTTTCTGACATGGAGGGCACATGGAGGATAGTGGCTATTCCATTAATTTAACGTGAGTTCTTCCAGAGGACCCGCCTCCAGTGAAGAGGACCACCACTACAAAATGGGGGTCCTCCTCCTAAAAGACTGGCCCCATCAGGGCTAGCTCACAGCAGCAATGGAATGGAAGAGCCCCTGGATCACATTGAAGAGATAGTTACAGAGGCCTGCCTTAGAGGGAACCCCTGCCTACTCCTAGAGATGTTTGTCTCCAAGAGATGATGGATATTTGACTAAAGACAGCTATTCAAGCTGAGATTACCCAAATTCTTGTGAGACAAGAGATTATTCCTACCATGATTGTGGTCATTCCAGTTTATGTGATGACTACCCATCAAGAGGCTGTAGTGAGAGGTGGATATGGTGAGGATTGTGCCTACTCAGATCATCCGAGTGGAAGTTCCTACAGAGATTCGTATGTGAGTTATGGTAACTCACGTAAAGCTCCACCTACAAGAGGGCCCCGCCACTGTAGGGTGAAAGCAGTCGCTATGATGGTTACAGCAGCTCACAAGATGGATGTGGTGAAAGTCAAGACAGTTACTCAACCAGCCAAAGTGATTGCTACTCAAGTGGTCGCAATGTGGTTGGCAGACAGGAACCAGGGCTTCACCCTTCTGTGGAAAGGGAGCACCCTCCTTCACTCGATTCCTAGCGTGGTTCAAGCTGCAGAGTGCCAAGAGGTGGTGACCATGGAGCAAGCCCATCTGATAAAGGGGGAGGTAGAAGCAGATACTAGTTAACAAACAAAACTTTGGACCAAAATCCCTATTCAAAGAAATAAAAAGTGGGAATTATTCTGTCATAACTACTCAAGGACTACTAAAAGGAAAGTTTTGTTACCTTTTTAAAATTTCCTGTTAAGTTCCTCTTCATAATTTTTATGTTTTTGTGAGGAAAAAAAATAAAACATGTTTAATTTTATTTGATTCTACAAATTATACTCAACAAGCAAATGTTTAAGTGTGTAAGGTCTGGCTCGTTGTACTAGAGTTGTAACACTTCAAGTAAAAGTGTCCCTAAAGGCCACTTCCTATCTAATTTTCCCAGTAAATAAGGCAAACAATTCTGAGATCATTCACAAACATCTAGCCATCTACATGTACTGTGATCTCTGTTGAGAGATGAAACATTCTGTCTGTACAGACAAGCTGGCTATTAGAGGGCGATTGAGTATGCTACTCTTACAATTTCTGGGTGTCTTCCAACTGAAATCTCCATGTTCTCAGTATGAAAAACCCTGAGATCAGAATCCTATGTAAGGAAAGTGCTATTCACCCAGTAAGCCCAAAAAACCAAATAGGTAATACTGGCCATAATTTGCCTTTTTGATATTTCCTTGAGAATCTGCAAGTACCTTCCTTTTCCCCTCCCCCAGTAAGACCATTTAAGTGATAAACAACTACAGAATACTAAATATTAAGTTTAGCCAAAACCAAAAAACAAAACAAAACAACAACAAACAAAACAAAAAAACCAAGAAGGAAGGAAGAGGTGGAAAAGAAAGTTCTCGGTTTCATCAGGATGGAAGAGCTTCTCAACAGCCTCTGGAGAAGACTCCTCCTTTCCTGCAATGGGAGTCAGCAAACTAATTCTGTGGTTAGGTTAAGTCGAGGTTCATCATCTCTTTTGGGAACCTCTACAGACCCCATCTGGTGAAAGATACTTATGATAAAAACAAAACAAAACAATGATATACTTTTGAAAGATAAGTAAGTTGCTCCCAGGTAGGTTTATGACAACTGAGTTATTTGCTAGGCTCTGCTTTTTAGGCAGATAAGGAATTTCAGGAATTCAAATGCCTTCAGCTCAAAATACTTTTTATGCCACAGTGGCTTATTTTTGACCCTTTCAACCCCTATAATTTTTTTTCTCTTTTTGAAGACAGGTTTTTGGTATGCAGTTCAGGCTGGCCTTGATCTCTTTGTAGTCCAGGTTTGCTTTAAACTTGCAGTGATCCTTCTGCCTCAGCTGCCCAAGTCCTGGAATTACAGGAGTACATTTCAACTCCTATACTTCATGCTTCTGGAGTACTTAGGTAAACACACAGTCTTTGCCAAATTGGGACATCCACTGCTATCATTTGGGACTGAGAACCTGTCAATATCCATCTAGTGCCTCTGTTGGCAGTTCTTATTTGGAAGTGGAAGTGGCTAAGCTTCTGCTTGCACCTATGTGAAGACTCATCTTTCTCAGCAAAGACTTCTGGTGTCTGCTGTGTGACAGCACTATTCTAGACATTTAGGACTCAGGTGATATATGATGGAGATACATGACATTCTCCACCATATTCACATATGACTGGACCCAGTTTTCCTCTTTGCCTCCTTTTAGAAAGGAGGTGCCACTATACTTGTGCTCTCATCTCCTTTGTTATTTTATCTTGGCTGTTTTGCATCAGCACCAAAACCATGCAAGTGGCCCTCCCACCAGTATCACAATAACAATTTTCCTTTATATCCTTCTCCATGTCCTACACTTTCTCTGCTCTCCCTCCAAATACAACTTCTTGATGGCATTTTCTGTATGGGCAGTCTCTACCTGTACACACCCCATTCCTCCTACATTCATTCCTACCTGGCTCCATGTTGTTAGTGCATTAAAACATTCAATATTATTCAATTCTATTCTTTGTGCTTTATTTGCATAAAATACTGTAAACATGGCTTCAAAGAAGGCTACTGATACCAGCAGTAAGGCTAAGAGGAAAATTGTGAGAATCACAAAAGTTAAAGAAATAAATCATTGCAAAATTGTCAAAATCCTGGAAAAATGAATTTGTGTTATTTCTGGGCCTCAGAATGAATTATTGGATTTTCTATGATTGCTTATGGGAAAAAAACTAGCTCACTTCTTAAATGTTTTTGTGTTCAAGAATGAATTTGGAACAAATTGAGTTTGACATCTGATGCATTACTGTAAATGGTATTTTTTAAAAAAATGCAAAAGGGAAAAATTGTGATATTTACTGCCATATTTTTAGAGTCTAGAACAACTTCCAGGCAGATATTAAGTGTGCAATAAATATTTTTAAAGGAATAAGACTGTTTATCAGTTTCAGTGATTGAACAATAGAGATAAGCAGGGGGAAAATGAAATATTTTTCAATCAAATAAGCATTTTTTAATATATTTTTACATGCCAGGCATAGTGGTGCATGCCTGAAATCTCAGCATTTGGGAGGCTGAGGCAAGAGGATCATCATGAGTTTGAGGCTAGCTGGAGATACACAGTGAATTCAACGCCACCCTAAACTACATAGCAAGATACTCTCTCAAAACCAAACCAAACCAAACCAAACCAAACCAAACCAAACCAAAGCAAACCAAACTGATAAAAAACTTTAAGAGTTAAATATAACATATTTACAAGTGACACACTCTATAATTTGGCAAGTTTAAAAATAAACTACAGTGAATTCAGAAGGAAAACATTTTTCTAAAGGAAGAAAGGTTATTTAGCTCAGTTTGTAGATGTTTCAGTCCACAATCTGCTGACTCCAATGCCAGGAAGCATGTGGCAGAGGGGCAACTGTTCATGGTATTTAAAGACAAAGAATGACAGAGAGAGAAAAACAAAAAAAGAGAAAGCCAGAATGAAAACATTTTAAGTACCCAAAGCACTTTTTTCAACTAATTTAAAATTTTCTAAGAAAATACAAATTTATAATATCTCTATCACTTATTTTCATAATTTAAATTATGACAATAAAAATTAATGCACATATTTGAACAAGTGATCAATGAATGCAATGTTTCATACTTAATCATTATATAACTAAAAAAGATGAAGATAACTTACTTTAAAATCAGGATACCTATTCCAAAAATATATTTTTTAACAGATGAATTAAAGCTTTAAAATCTCTGGAGCAAAAAACATGTCAACCAAGAAGTTGATGAAAACAGTTATCTTTTAATAATGACATATGTTAAGGTAAATCTCCAGATGGCTCATCTATATTGTTTAGGGATAAGAAATATTAATTCTATTAAAAAACTGTAAGGAAAAACTGATTTAAGCATTCTATTCAATTAAAACATGAGCTATGTACTTCATTTATTACTAAAATGAAAAAGGCAACTATTTATTGTTTTACTTTTTTCAAACAAGAGGTTATTTTACCACTTATATTTGTTACCAAAGGAAATAAATTTATAACTCCATGGTTGGTATGGACTATTTCTTAAGACTATTTCCTTTGGGAGTGATTAAATTATGGCAAATTTAACACAGCATTATTATATAGCCATTGAGTATTAATAACATGGAAAAATCCTTATAATACATTGTTAAATTTGAACTTTAGCCTACTTGTTTATGTATAATATAATCCATCAGGGAACATGGCCATGAACACAGTTATTGTGACTAACTGCAGTAAGCAAAATACTTAGCCAATATTTAAATATAATTTTTGGCCTATTTGATCAGGACAAAAAATGCTTAAGAGGGTCATGGCCTGAGAGTCACTTTGGATAACCCAGAACTACCCTGATGGCACTGAAAACCTAGCATGAACACCAAAAGGAAGCAAGGTCTACCACCAGTGAGGACAGAGCTAGCAGGTAAAGCATGTCAGAATTCTGAATTCTGAAGTAAGAATATAGTAATATGAATATGCTAGGTAGCATATTAAGAGACTTACAGAAACCATTTTATTTAAAAGAAAAATACTCTTATGTCCATTTTAAGTATAGTTCAGTCTGTACAGAAAAACAAACCTGGATACTCTATGTTTCAAAAATTAAAGATCTCATTGTGAAAGTGCAACTCCAAAGCAAATAGGATAAAAGGTAGGAGAATATTATTTTAACTTTGAGACAGGATAGGACTCTTTCAGTGATTCAAAAACACAAGTCAACAAAGTAAAGATCTTTATTCAACAACTCATAAATAAAATTTACAGACGAGTAACAGATTGCAAAAACTATTTGCAACATCTTAATTGGATAACAGATAGATATCTGGAACATGGGTTTGTCTGTACATTTGAAAAATACAGCAAATATTTTAGCCTTTGTGGGCTACATCGCCTCTGCTGCAATTGCTCAACTTAGTCACTGTAAAACAAAAACATCCTAAGACAATACATATATGAATGACTGTGTCTAGGTGTTTCAACAAAACTTTACCAAAATCAGTACCAAGCAGGATTTAACCTATAAGGATATAGTTTGCTGATCCTTAATCAAGAATATACAAGAAATTCTGATGGATCAATAAGAAAAAGTAGGACACTCAATGGAAAGTTGAGTAAAGGATATCTATAAGCAATTGGCAAAATGGAATTCAAAATGGCAAAAAATGATATGGATGTACAATTTTATGAATAATCTGAGAAATGAAAACTATAATAAAATACCAGCTTATACCCAACAGGTCTGCCAGAACACTGAAATCAGGTATTTCTGGTGGTGGTAAGGGGATGGGGAAACATGGAACCCATGTGTCTTACCAGAGTATCAGTTACAAAAAGCCATTTAAGGAGGGACAATCTGGCAATGATAAAGGAAATTAAATATGGATTTCCACAATCCAAAGAAGGGGGAGCTCTTTGATAAAGGGCAGCAGGCAGCCTTCTAGCATCATACATACATTATCTTTAATTTATAGTTAAAGACAATACTGTTTACAAGCTTTTTTTCTCCTTTCACAACAGATGGACAAAAGCACCACCTTAGACTGTCACTAGTCTACAGGCTGGCTGCTATAAACTTTCTATCAATGTGTTTTAGAAATAAAAATATTAGCCGGGTGTGGTGGTTCACACCTGTAATCTCAGCACTGGGGAGGCTGAGGCAGGAAGATTGTTGTGAGTTCGAGGCCAGCCTGGGCTACAAAGTGAGCTCAAGGCCAGCCTGAACTGCATATCGAGACCCGGTCTCAAAAAGACAAAAAAAAATTTAGTATTCTTACAGTCCAATTCTTTTACAGTTTAGTTTCATATCTTTAAGAGGAGAACTGGCTTTACAATATCTGATTAATGGAACGCAAGATCTATGTACAAGAGTCTTTAATTTTATACCACAGAGAGCCAATTATAGGATTGTACTCTTGGATCCTTCTGCATTTTCCCTCCACTACAACATTAGTAACATGTGAGTAGAAAAGTTTGAGAAGCATCTAGTTAATAATAAGGGACAACTGTTGGTTATCCATTAATCTTTAGCAAAACAAAACTAAGAAGGTATTTTTTTCTCCTTAGTGGGAAATTAAATTATGCAATTTAACTTGCTTTGCAATTAGAATTACAACTTCCTCTAGCCTTTTTTTTTTTACTGCCACTCAACTATAACATTTTGTAATATTAGGTTCTGAAATACAGGCTTTTTTTCACTGAATTCATCTGCCATAGTTTGATAAAATAAATGTTATTCAACTCCATTTCAGTGGTGAAAATTACTCGACCTAATACAGTTGTGAAATAACATATTTTCCCTCCCTGTCTTTTATCATAGGTACATCTACTTAAAAGGTTAGATGATACTAAAGCATATGTATACTCTGCTCAGATATTAAAAGAAAAATTGTTTACACTGAATTGCACACTTTAAATAGGTGAATTTTATGGTACTGATCTCAATAAAGCTGTTTTTAAAAAGTAGCCTAGATAATCAGTCATTTAGCTTTTAACTGTATTGTAACAAGATCTGTGGTGAGAACTGGAATGAGGTTAGCCAATCAGGAACTGAGCTAAATTCTCAGCCAGTTTTTTTGGGGGCCCATGGTAATAAGAGGGAGAGGGAAAGAATGGTGCGGAGGTTGGTGTTGGCAACACTATGGGATGCATTATGGCAAAAGGTCAAGAATAAACCAATTGTTATGGTTAAAACACTTTCAAGAATTCCTAAAAAGGAAGACAAACTTACAGAAGAATTTCGTTAGAATCTAATGAAAGGAATCGTGATAATACTCTTTGTTTATTCATATACCAGCCATTTCCAAAAGAGTAGTGAGAACACAGGAGCCTCATTTAAAAGATTTCTTTCTGAGGCTTGTATCAACTTTCATCCAGATTATATGAATGAAAACTGAAGGCTGCTTTTAGAATGAAGAATTTAAAAATGATTAAGATTTTAGTTTTGTAAGGGCGAGAGTTTTGATTAAAAGACACATTTTTTTCAAAAGAGAACACATAGATGATGATAAACATAAAATGCTGGTATATTTATTCTTTTATTGCTAAATATTAAATGCCAGCAATTATGATATCTTCAAATTAAATCTTAAGAATAAACTTTACTGCACAAAGGATTTATAAAAAAAAAATCCCTGTGCATCCTTAGAGTGTGGACATTCAATAAATACCATGAGACAAAATGATGTCTGAGAGACACACAGCTATGAAGCACAGGTCTACAATTTGATGTTAGGACAATGACTTAGAAAAGCAATTACCCAAGGTTCAAAATGTTAACTGTATGTCTTTGTAAACTAAGATGCAGAGGAAAAAATACATTCTTTACTGTTTGTAGGTGACTAAAATGTTTTTTAAAAAATGTAAACAATGCAGAGTAGGAACACAGAATAAAATTTCACAGCTAAACAAAGTGACAATACAGAACACTTTCTTCAGATCCTCAAAACTCATTTTTCTAACTGCTCTACAGAAACTAAAATAGATTCTTCTCATAAAGATGATAATACACCAGGGACATAAAGACCTTCCAATTTTTTAATGTTAATACATATTTATAGTAAATATTCAATAATACTTTGTACAGCTTACTTAAATAGAAGCATGCTTTTCTAATCCATAAATAACATTAATCACCATCCATTCAACCATGTTAAGTACTTATGATGTCTCATGCACTGCATCTAGGATGCAAAGCTGAATACGACATGGTCCTTGCTCTAGAAGAGCCCATAGTCAAGCTGAAGAGACAACATGTAACACTTCCTTTCTTACACAATGAAGCCATTCCTATACAAATGGTACTGATCTGCTCAATTTCCTGCCTCAGTAGTTCCTGACCCTATGGATTAGCAGACCATCGTGCTTAACAGTTAAGATAAAGTGAGGCTTTGCTTCTGCTTTTCTTTACCCATAAAAATAAATTAGTGGGTAGAATTTCCTCTGCAAAATTTTTTCTTGGGCCAGGGAGGTAGCTCAGTGATAGAGCAGTTGTCCATTATGCATGAAACCCTGGGTTTAAACCCCAGCACTGCAAAAAATTTCTTTTTTGTTTTTCAAAAACTGACTTGAACATATACACTTTAATAAACTGCTTAATTCATGTAATTAAATTAATTATATAAGTATTTCATGGTATTCCCCAAGACTACCTGAACTGCTCATGCTAATATACTTTGGTCCTGAATTACTGCCTAAGAATATTAAATACTACACTTTCTGGCAAAAACCAGTAATTTGTATGTTTTTAGTACTGGTATTAACTGATAAGCTGAACCACAAATAAAATGTTAAAATTATATTCAATATATAATACTCATTTAAGAAGGAAAAATTTAAATATTATCTAAAAAGTTTCTTAAAAATGATTTAAAAGTTTTAGTGTTTACAGAACTACTGATCTGAAAAAGATAACCCTATGGAGTCCTTCACTTAGTGAAGAGGTTTGACTTGCTCTTATTAATGGGTTATTGCTTTTTATCACCTCTTGAGTATATGAAAGAAATATGTATTTTTCATCAAAGAAACAACATGCTTTCTGGGACTGGTGGTACATACCCATAATCCTAGCTATTTGGGAAGCTGAAGATTGCAAGTTCAAAGCTTGCTAAGGCAACGGATAACTTCTAAAAAAATCAAAAGGGCTGGGATGTAGCTTGGTGGCAGAGCACTTGCCTAGCATGAGCAAGTCTCTTGTTTCAAACCCTAGTACTGAAACCCGAACACACAAACACATCCCAGCATGTTTAAAGACCTCTAAAAGCAACAGCTTCACACTGGCCTGCTGACTCCCCAAAATTCCCAGGGTTGCATCTCTTCTATTCCCTAAGACCCTGAAACTAGGTGTGGCCTTTTCATATTCAAGAGACCATTCCTAGGTGCTGGAAATTTGATTTTTGTACCTTCTCATGTGTAGCCACTGTCACTGTACTACCAGGTCTTCTGTGGACCTACAGAGGTAGCTTAAAAGTAGGATGGAAGGCAAGGTCTAGATGTTTAATCACCCAGCACAGAGAAGTATGGAAGCCCGCTGGTAAGGATAGAGTATGGCTCAAAGGTTAAGGTCATAGCTTCTTAAAGACAGGCCTAGATGGCCTCAGCAGCAAAAGAGAAAATGTCTACCCTGGGAGTGTTGTAAGTATCAAAGTTCTAAAGAGAACAGTTAACCAGTCTGCTGAAGATCCTGTGCAGTGTATTGTGATCTGTCAGAGGACCTGGCTTAGTTCTGAGGTTTTAACTTGACTGCCTCAGCTCATAGGCTGCTGGTATGAGACACTTCCTGCAGCTGAGTAAAAAGGCTAATGCTGCTTCATAGGGTACAAAGACACACCTATCAACTAGGCAGCACTTGTGGGGCAAAAATTAGCTCATGACATCAGAGGCCCTACCTCCAGCTCTGTTTATTTCCTTGGTATCATTTGACAAAGACTTCCGCTTTGATGTCAGTAGATTTTTATAAAATTTTATTAATTTAATGTGATCAGACCTCAGTTTTCAAAGTATAAAATAACAGGCCATTAACTTTTAAAATGCTTTTCAAACAAGACAAAGGACAACAGCTAGAGGCTAATACACTCATTCTTCTGCTTAGAAAAATTCTGGTCACCTTTAAATGTTGACAAGTGATACTAAATTTTTCCTAATTATCTCCACCCAGTTCTGTTTTCCTTTACACTATTTCAGCACTACATGTAGTTACACAAAATGGTATTACATGAATTTGTACTTGTTTAGAAATTGTTCTATAAATATTTAAAACTAGAATGTATGCCTTTCATTTCTTTTGCTTACCATCATGACACAGTTTAGGTACTTTGGATCTAAGAGAAGCTCAAAGATGTTAGCCAAAATGTAATTTTAAGGAAACAATGTACATTTCTGTCAATGGATATTACCACATAACTCAGACATTCTGTCAAATGAATCCAAATATTACCGTGCTGTGACCATCCAGAGTCCCAGGGTCACGTTGGCAGCCAAAAGTATGCTGCCACCGAGCAAGATAAAAAATCCTATCAGATCCTTGATATCATTATCTCCAATCACTGATGTAAGGGTAGCATCCAGGAAGGAGTTTAAAATCCACTGACCATCCAAAGCAAAGCAGGGCACTGCATTAACAATAGCTAGAGCTCCTGAGAGGGAAATTAGGTACCTGGGTTAAAATCAGTTAAGGATCCAGCTGTGATATCTGAGTGGAAACTATCCATGAGTCAGAAGATACTATACTGGACTGGATGAAATTACAATAAACTTTTATATGCTCTTTAAATCTTTTCCATTCCTTCATAGATCTCTAATATTTAAAATGAATGAGTTTATACTATTTTGAAGCTCAAAAACTTTGATAAGAAAAATAGAGACAAAGCACTTAGAGACTAACCAATCTATATGAACTCCTATGAAGACTAAGTCCTTATAATTCTTTAGCAATATAACAAGGGAAAAGAATGTATATGGAATACAACATTAAGAAACAATTTAATTTTTTATTTTGTTTTGTTTCTATAGTCCTGGGGAACAGACTCAGGATCTCACACAAATGAAATAAGTGCTCTACATTCCTAGCCCCTAACCTATTTTATGATCCTTAGAAAATCTTTGTTATATTAAGAAACAAAATTTTTGATCCTTGAACCTTATTTTATTATATTATTATCTATAAGATTATATGAAGCTGGATGTGGTAGCACATGCCTGTAATCTTTGCACTCAGGAGGCTGAGGCAGGAGGATAGCTGTAAGAGGTCAACCTGGGCTACATAGTGAGTTCAAGGCCAGCCTCAAATATATCTCAAAAAAAAAAAAAAAGATTACAGCTTAAGTCTCTGCAGACAAAGCTGCAAAGACTTCAAGGAACAATCTTCATTATATACTTTCAGTGATGCTAATTTGTTGTCCATTTCATTTTGTCGAAAATCAATGAAGAAATTTAAAAAGATTTAAAAGTGACTCAAACAAAGAACACTTCCAAAACTTTACATTGATTCAAGTCCATATAATAATCAGTTTAAAGAAACTTCACCTTTCGTTTTCAAACATTACACACTAAAGACCATGAGATTTTTGTCCTCTTGGTTGCTATTTTAGTAATGGAGATAAGTTTGATTTTTCTTGTCTATTAGCCATGGAATACATTTATTCTATATATTTATTCTATATATTCTTATATTTTGAGGTGAGAGTAAGATAAAGATACTATGAATCAGGTATTACTATCAAATAGTCTTTTAGCCATGGAATACACTTATTCTATGTAATTCCTGGTTATGCATATAAGAATCATCTTCCATTTAATCAGAGTCTATTACTTCACTAATCACTAATTTTATAAATTTACTGAAAGGTTTTACACCTATAAATTCAAGTATCAATTTGTATCTGAGATTCCTTCTTTTCTACATCTTAATATTTCTCCCTCCATGATTAATCTTTCTCCTGATTCCTTTCTAGATATAATACGATCTCTTTCAACTTTAAAGTTTCGTTTTTAGTTGTTAGCCATCAATATCTGCACATTCTATATCTAGTATGCTCCATTCAAGGTAAAACTAATCAAACTTCAAGTCAAATATTTGTAAAAACAATTTTTCATACTAGAAAGGATACTTGACAAATGTCTCCACAATCACTGGGAGATCGATGCTGAGAAAGTTGAAACGTGGGATAAAACTGGTGATGCTCACTAAAAAAGAAGACCAAGGAATAATGAGTATTATTTATAACAGATGAGCAGCAGTATTAGGAATTTAACGACATGGTCAATATTGGGCTAGCCATTAAATTGGTTGAGAAAGTCCTTCCTACACATATGCAGGCAGGCTATATACACCTCACACATGAAAGCAATTGATTATTCTAAAACGTGATTAAAAATAGTGTAATAAAATATTCATATCCCAGTGTACACTGATATTTTGAGGTGAGAGTAAGATAAAGATACTATGAATCAGGTATTACAATCAAATATAGAGGTTGACTTAAAATATTCTATAATTTGTACCAAAAGAGTTCTTGTCTTTCACATTTACTCCAACTATATAGCACTTCACATTTTTTTGGTCTCAGTTCTTTACTGCTAAAAAAAGGATTAAAACAAGTGGTTTCATAATCTTATTTTTGTTCAAAACATTAAAACTTATCTTGTAACTAGGGAGAACTCATAGTACACATTTCTGAATTATCTGAAGTATGAATAGTTCTTTAATTGCTGACTGTTTTTAATATTTGTAAGAGTCATTTAGTGTCAAACCAATAAGTAAGACAAATAACCTAGGTTTTCTCTCAGGATATGATTAAAATAGAATAGGAAAGTCTTTTTTTGTCTTTTTGAGACAGGGTCTCTTTATGCAGTTTGGGCAGACCTGGAGCTCACTTTGTAGTCCAGGCTGGTCTCGAACTCACAACGATCCTCCTGCTTCAGCCTCCTGAGTGCTGGGATTACAGGCGTGAGCCACCACGCCCGGCTATGAAAGCCTTTTAAAGAGTAACATAAAACTTATATATCCATCAACTGATAAATCAGTAAAGACAATTTTGGTCTGTCCATACAATGGAATGCTATTTGGCTATATAAGTTATGAAGTACTGATTCATGCTGCAACACAGATGAACCTTGAAAAAAATTGTGGCACATGAAATAAATCAGTCACCAAATATTACATTTAAATGAAATGTCCAGAACAAGCAGATTTATAGAAATGCAAATACATTTGTGGTTGCTAAGGACTGGGTGGTAAGGAGACAGTAGGTGACTACTTAATGAGTAGCTTTCTAATTGAGGTGATGAAAATATTTTGAAGTACATTGTAGTAACTGCTGCTCACCTCTGGATATACTAAAAAACCATTCAATTGAATATGTCGAGTGGGTAAATTGCACGGCAAATTTATTAAAAATGTAACATAAAGGAATTTTGTATAATAAATTGAGTTAGACTATATGATACCCAGTCAATATGCAGAAGCCATATATTTAGCCCAATCTTGTGGACCCTGGCAAAATGATGATATTAGTCAAATTTTGAAATTATATTCATATAGAACTCATGGGTCATGCATAAATTATAGTCATATCTCTTTGTATCCTGGTATTCTTTAGGGCCTGCAGCTTTTGCTACTGTTTTGGGGAGCTTGGATAAATCTGATGAACTCTAAGAGAACACTTGAGAGATTATCTATTTAATTGGGGTATAAACAATGGGGAAGGAAAACCAGGGCAAGTTTTTTTCTCTTGCTTCATAAATTCAGATTATCTTCCTAAAGTCTATGTTTCATTCTATGCTTAAGAAAAGGGTAGTAAGACTTCGATACGTGATCAAATTTATAATACACGAAATTTATGCAAGGATTTGTACTGAGTTTCTACCACTGAGAATATGCACGGTCTTAATGATTTTCTAGGAGTCTACTATAGTAATACCCACCTGAGGGTCTACCACAAAAATACCAACCTGTGTAGTGAAGATGCAGTGGATGACCTACATACAACATATCAATTTGAGGTGGGTGTTTCACTTTTATTAAGCGAGTGTGAGTTTCCAAAGAAGGTATTATACAAAAACTTGAACTTGAGCTTTTTTTACAATCTTTATTGGTTCTACAAACTTGAGTGGCTTCAACTGCTTTCCGGGCAGGTAGACATGTATGCTATGAATAAAATATTAATTATTCAATATTAAAAATGATCTATTAACAAGAAAAATCTAAGTTAAATTCTTTCAATATTTTTGTGTCACCTAGAATATTAGGAATTAAGTTCATATAAAAGAAATGGTATTTATGTGCACCTACTATAAACTAGCTTGAAATACCCCACTCTGGCCGTATCAGATATTGTATCACTATAAATTTTTAAAGATTCTCAGATGAAATGTGACATCTGAAATGTAGTAAAATGATAAAAATGTAAATAGAATAAAAGAGAGGTTTTAATAGGTTCTATGTTAGCCTTTTCTGATTTTGTAATAATTACATCAGATAAGCAAAATTGCCTTAGGACAACTTACCAAACGCTTATTAAAATTATTTCTGTAGGAAAAGCACACATCCGTGAGACTGTGATTGCTGCAGCATTCGGTGGAACCATCTAGCCGTTTATATGCTAAAGAGAAATACAGTGCTTATTAGAATCTGCTATCTAAAAGTATATTTGTAATGAAAATTTTCCTTTTTAAGAGAAAAAGGTAAAACTGCATATGAGTCTGGAAATAGTCATGCAGTTCCCTGTTCAGCTTGCTGGCTAATTGCTGCAGTTTGATTTTACATTATAAAAACAGATCCACCCAATTTGAAGTAAAAAAGCAGCATTTACCCTAGGTTAGTTGTCCTCATAGACTTACCCAACCACAAACCTCAAGTTCAGGGTCTCAGTAAGTTTCATAATTGTAATTCCAGGCCCTTTCTGAAGTAGATAGTGAAGAAGGATCTATCTACTTCTGAAAAGTTTTGGAAGATGGCAAGTGGCTCTTGAGAATAGGGAAAATTAACAAATAATTCAACCTGAAAGATTCAGGTGAGCTCCCTGAACAATCTAAACATAATGAACATTAGACACTGGGTGCTTTCTGACATGATGCAATAGGGAGTCCCAAGTGCTACCTATGAAGTATTTTGTCAAAAGGAAAAAAGGGAGAGGGCTCCTGTATAAAACCAAGGCTACAGGTCTAATTACTAGTTTATAGGAAACTATGGGCATCTGAACATGTTAGTAACATCACAAGATATAACCAGACAAATCCAGAATGTGTAAAACTTGATAAAACAAATTTCCAGTTTTATCAAAAAAACCCTGACATTTTTAAAAAATAGAGGGAACTGTTATAAATCAAGACTTAGAAAAAAAAAAGACTTAGAAGACATATTGTACTATCTGATTTAAACCAAATATTTAAAAAATTAGGCTGGGAGTGGTGGTGCCTCCTGTAATCCCAGCACTTGGGAGGCCAAGGGAGGAGGATCGCTTTAAGTTCAAAACCAAACTGGGCTACAAACTAGCTCAAGGCCAGCCTGGACTACAGAGTGAGACCTTGTCTCAAAAATCTCCCCCCAAAATGAACATCAACTGGACACTAATTTGTTGGGTATGATAACAGTATTGTGATCATATTTAAAGAGCCATCTACTCAAGACAGACTAAATTTTATGGATGAAATGATAGGATGCCTAGGATGTGCTTTAAATTACTTCCTAAAAAAGTAGGGTGCTTAAATGAAAAAATAGCAAAATATTGGTAATTTCTAAAGCTTGGAGAAAAATACAAGAGGAAATGTTTATAGTACTCTCAACTTGAGAAATGTTTGAGATTTTTTTATAAAGGTTCTTAAAATGGATTATGCATAGAAAACTTAATTTGAAAAAAGTTTTCAAAATGAGTTCTTAGTGCTTTGCCTTTGTGAAACATACTTTAATTCAATTTTTTGTCCTGCAATCTTGGGATTCAACCTACAGATACTCTACCAATGTGCTACATCCTTCAGTCCTTTTTACTTTTTATTTTAAGATTGAGTCTCACTAAATTGCACAGGCTGGCCTTAAATTTGTGATTCTCCTGACTCAGCATCCTAAGTAGGTGGGATTACAAATGTCTATCATTGTGCCCAGTAGTAAAATCATTCCTGATTAATTAATATGCCTTTACCAGTAGATGCAGACAAGGGTTTAGGGCATTTCTCGACTTAAAGATATGTGCTGTTGTCTGGTGGTATAGCTCAGTGGCATAAGTGCCTGCCTGGCAAGTACAAGGTCCTGAGTTCAATTCCCGATACAAAAAAAAAAAAAAGGCTGTGAGGATAATTTGTATTTTCCAACACTTTCAAAAATTTGGATCTTCAGATTTGTATAAACAGTAGAGAGGCTTAGTTTTCAAAGCTGAAACAATCCAAAATGTTCAGCTGGTTCTAAGAAGACACTTACTTCAGCTGTCACCTGCTACACAGGGCAATATATCTACCTCTATAGCATATTTCTGGAAGCCAAGATAACTTTCTTTGGGTTTCTGCCATATAAAAGGTATAAAAAAACTCTACCCTAACAGGTTTAGACATGCCATCAAGCACACATAGCTATTACCAGAACTGTTGACGTTTAGTATGTTTCAGCCAGAAGAAGAAAATCTTTTCTAAATGTCAGCTTCTGTTTGCCAATTTTCTTTTATTTCTTTTAATTGTTCCTACTACATGCCTGTGATAATAATATATTAATATAGAATGCTTATGCTTTGGTTTTATGTATTCAGTTTTAACTATCAGTTATTTGTCTGTTCTGACAAATGCTTATGCAGGGAGCTGGGGGATTAGCTCAGCAGTACAGTGTGTGGTTTGTATGCATGAGACTCTGGGTTTCATGCACAGCATCAAAAACCAAAAAGCTTATGTAAAGGAGAAGCACTTAATGTTATTCACACTAATTTTATAAAACTACACAGATATTTAAATTAAGACACTATTCTATATTACATACTTACATAAAGATAAATATCATATTGGGGGTATTTACTAAAATTTGGTTTATTAGTTATGGTTGAGCTTGAATGCTGATTCCACACAAGGATTTCTTTTAAGAAGAAAATTACATAATAGAATCATGAAAGTCAAACAAGATATTATAGAGTTGGGGATTTAGCTCAGTGGCATAAGCGCCTGCCTGGCAAGCACAAGGCCATCAGTTTGATCCCAGTACAAAAAAATATGATATTATAAAAGTTGGTAGAAGTTCAACAAACATATTTAGTATCTAACATACTAAGAAGATTATCTATTTGTTTGGGCTTATTCCTTTTACTGAATTGGAACATAGTCGGGCATGGTGGCTCATGCCTGTAATCCCAGCACTTGGGAGGCTGAGGCAGGAGGATAATTGCAAATTTGTGACCAACCTGGGCTACAAAGTGAGCTCAAGACAAGGCAGAACTGCATTGCATGACCTTGTCTCAAAAAACCACAAAAAAAGAGACCAGAACAAACTGAAGCTATAGATAGGATCTAAGGATTAGTGAATGGAAGGTATTAATGCTTAAAGCATTAAATTACACTGAAGAAATACACATACCTCTAACTGGGAAGCTTAACTGTTGTAAAGTTGATGCACTTATACAGTAGCCAATCTGGGGCTCATAGGTGATGGTATCTAGACATTTATTCCAATCTTGTACATTAGTAACAGGACAATCCTGTAGATGAGTGACAAGGTCTCCCACAAAAAGGCCTCTGGGTCCAATGGCAGGTGAGTCCTTAGTAAAAAGGCAAAATCAAATCAGAAAAGGCATGAAGAGAAACTAAGATTAATCTGAACAAATAATAGTAAAAGGTAAAAGACCCAGAGTCAGTAGAGTTGAACATACTGAATAATGCAGAAAATAATTCAGTTTTTAATCTAAGACTCATAGTCCCAGAAAATTAACAAACTAAAACCCAGCAATTATAGTTGCTTTCCCCAATTTTCCAAAGATTTTTTATTTCTCACAATTAAAAAAAAAATCTGGTGGCACATGCCTATAATCCCAACCCTTGGGAGGCTGAAGCAGGAAGATCACCATGAGCTTGAGGCCAGCCTAGGCTACATACGTGAGTTCAAGGCCAGCCTGCACTACACAGTGAGACCCTGTCTCAAAAAAAAAAATCTACTTGTTAACTGTTGCTGGGGTGTAGCACATGCTTAAAATATGTATGCCCCTGGTGTCAAATCCCAGCAGCAAAAAAGAGAAAAAAATGAAATTTGTTTTTCTCAAACTTTTAATTAAAATTATGGAGGAAACTTTCAGTGGACACAATTAATTAGAAGATAGTCCTTATATTAGAAAGTTCCAAATATGGAGAGAATACCCTCAGTGCAATGACTATGCAAGCCAATTTCTCACAAAGGCAATATTCCTTTTTTTGGGGGGGGGGTACCGGGGATCCAACTCCTAACTTTGTACTTGCCAGGCAGGTGCTTACACCACTGAGCTAAATCCCTAGCCCCACAAAGGCAATATTCCTTTTCAGAATGTCTGAATAGAAGATTTGATGCCATCATAATAGTTATTGTCTAAGCGAATGAAATAGAGTTGAGTACAGTAGCTTAAACTCTTAAGAAATGTTCTGGCTGGATGGGTGAGGTTTCATTTTACTTCTAAGATATCTTTTTT
This sequence comes from Hydrochoerus hydrochaeris, assembly GCA_004027455.1. NCBI lineage: Eukaryota > Metazoa > Chordata > Mammalia > Rodentia > Hydrochaeridae > Hydrochoerus > Hydrochoerus hydrochaeris. The sequence goes on along the minus strand of PVLA01002372.1, from coordinate 200,272 downwards.
CTTTTTCTTTTTTTGAAAGAGGGTCTCATCATGTAGTTCAGGCTTGAACTCATTTTGTAGCCCAGGCTGGCCTTGAACTTGCAGGGATCCTCTTGCCTCAACCCTCTGAGTGCTCGGATTAGAGGCATACACCACCATGCCTGGCGCAGCATTATATTTAGGTTTAAAAAGTTATAGTAATTTCTTCAGAAGTAACAGCATTCTGTGTATGACAAAAGCTTGAATAAAAGTACCTGACATTAAACACTAAGTATTACATAAAACATCAGATCAAAAATGCCCTAAGTAATATATTATCTACCTCAGCAACTTCGGTGATAAGTACTCCCACTCCGGTGTAATAGAATGGCAAGAGAATTACTGGGAGGAGAGTAAGAGCTAAAACACCCAAGAGGACAAGGACAAAATTGTGCCAGATACCTGAAAAGAAAGAAAAAAAGTAGTTAAATTCAATGGAGCCAAATATACTCAAATAAAAGTTAAAATGAAATTAAAAAAACAATTCTTGCTGAACTGGGATACGGAATTCAAATTGGCATTTGAAAAAAGAGTTGCTTTAATTTTACAAATTAAAACTATTACAAATAGTAGTACTTGTAGAACAAATAGTTATATAACATGTTGTAGAATATAAAGCAAGAAACCATAAAGATACTGGGTCTTTTAGAAAAAGGTAAAAACTGACATTGTGAAATCTACTGATCTTTTTCATCATATATTCAACCTTTGTAGTTATGCATAGGAAGACTTTCCTACTTCTAAAATGATATACTTTTTCTATAGAGAAGGATGGTTGTAAAGTTTTGCTTTTACATCTATTTCCAGTTTGGGATTTATTTTTCCGTGTGGTGTGATTTATAAATGTAACTAATTTTCTTCAAATATTTAGCAATGAATTCTTTCCACTAAATTATTTTTATTTTTATTTTTCATTTGTCTTTTTGAGTCTGGGTTTCACTATGCAGTTCAGGCTGGCCTTGAGCTCACTTTCTAGCCCAGGCTGGTCTCGAACTTGCAAGGATCTTCCTGCCTCAGCCTCCCAAGTGCTGGGATTACAGGCATGAGCCACCACGCCCGGCTTTTCCACTAAATTAATCACTAGCTTTTTTAAAAAAATTTTATTTAAAGAGAAAAAAAAAGCAAAACAGGAAAAAAAAGAAAGAAAAAATACAGAATTTCAAAGGAAAAGAAAAAAAATAAACTCTAAGAAATCACTAGTTGATAAATTACATATTGTCTTCTAGATATAGTTGTTCAAGTTACAAAATTAAAGCATACAAGGTGGACATTCAAACAGTGAGGCTGTGAACAGTTCCATTCAATGATCCAACAAAAACCCAGCAACATGGTCATCAGTCCTACACACTTAAAAGTACATGCAGTTATAGCCTTTAGAGTGCTTTCTTTTCCTGCTTTTGCTTTTCAAGTCCATTATCTGTTTAGTTATATCGTAAACACTAGCTTTTAAACAACAGTACTACATTTAATATTGGCTTGCTCTGCTTTCTGTTTTCTACTGGTATGTTATTCCAGTGCCAAGTAAAGCAGTTTTAGTTACTTGCAATAATAGTTTAGTATTTAGTTAAGTAAAAAAACTTTTGTTTTGTTTACTTTGGTTACTTCCCCTTCATTCTTTCTGAGGAATTTGTGAATCATTTTGACAACCACCAAATATTATTGAAAGTAAAATTTCTAATGTCACTACAATAACTAGGGGTGAATCCATAATTTTACATTTCTGACACAGTATCATAGCATCCATCTCTACATCTATCACTAAAGACTGGTAGTTTTCTCTATCTAGGTCCATATATTTCTTGAAAAAATGTTAACTTCTGATATTTTATATGTCACATTACTTTCTGAATGGTAATTTGTTTTTCTATGACATTATTGGGTATTTTAGATATACAGGAATACTACACTTATTTTTTGTACATTTATTTCACAATTAACAGCCAAATGAAGTTTTCCCTTAGGATTGCTTAAACTTTAAATTCTCCTGGATTTTCCGTTATTTGCTAATTAATGATCATTTATCAACTCCAAAATTTATATCTCTTCCCCTTCCTTCTTTTGGTCTTACAGTGGCTAGAAACTCCAAATGTTTAATAGTGGTGATGGCATAGCATCTCTTGCTTTACAATTTTAATAAAATAACAATCAAGCAACAGCAGGGCTTAGATGGAATTGAGGTCCAAATTTTATTCTGGCTTACGTTTCAAGCAGTACAATTTGGGCAAGAGTGGAAAAATGTGAGTATATGTGATTCAACACACAGAAGTAATACTCTGGTCACCAGCTGACTTAATAGGTATAATAATAATTTATTACATTATTTTTAGGCTCACTCACAGTAGTTATATCTGAAAGAATATAAATAATCATTTTGGTAAGGCTATATGCTTACTATAATTACATCGTTAGCATCATTTCTAGTCACTAATATTTTTGCTTTTTACCCTTTAATAAACTTGCCAACTAGGTGATATAAATAAGAACAGGGTTTTCAATGTTTAAGAAGGATTTCAGAAATTTAAAGGGCTGGGGATTTAGCTCAGCGGCATAAGCACCTGCTTTGCAAGTGCACAGTTGTGAGTTCAATCCCCAATACAAAAAAAAAATTTTTAAATGTAGAGCCAGAATGGTTGAATTTTACCATCACTATTTAGGAATTTTTAGTAAAAATTTTTTTTTAGTTTGTGAGTTTGTGTTTTGTGTGTATGTGTGTGTGTGTTAGGGCTAGAACCCAGAGCCTCACATCTGCACACACGTAAGGCTATTGCTCTACCACTGAGTTATACTCCTAAACGAAGAATTTACACTTTACTTGCAATTGGATAGCAGGTACTATTGAGTGCCTCTTCTAAAAAGTACTTTTGAGCTGGGCATGGTGCCATACCCCTATAACTTCAGTATACAATAGGCTGAGGCAGGAAGATCACCATGAGCTTGAGGCCAGCCTGGACTACATAGTGTGCTGAAGGCTAGCCTGAACTATGTAGTGAGTCCCTGTCTCAAAAAACAAAGAAAAAGTTTTATTTGGGGATCAAATCCAATTCTCACACATGCCTACGTAAGCGCTCTCTCATTGAGGGAGACTTCCAACCTAAGAATATGTACTCCACTTGACACTAGATACCTAGTAGTTTAAAAATTTTTTTTATTTTAGGGCCAAGGATATAGCTTAGTGGCACGGCACCTGCCTGGCAAGTGTGAGGTCGTGAGTTCGATCCCTGCACCAAAAACAAACAAACAAACAAACAAACAAACAAAAAAGACATACCCATCCACCCCGACTAGTATGCAATTATAAAGTGATGAGCCCAACCTGTGTGTACTGACATAGAACCATCTTTAAGTTACACAGTTACATGAAAAAGTCAAGTGGATGGAGGGAGAGTGTATAAAAATCCTTTATTTTACTGCTGGGTGTGGTGGCCAGCCTGGGCTGCCATGTGAGTTGAAGGCAGCCTGAATTGCATTGCAAGAGCCTGTCTCTTTAAAGACAAAAAGACACTTTTTTTTTTTTGCTGCGATAGGAATTGATCTTTGGGCCTCACACATGCTGGGCAAGTGCTATACTTCTAAACTATATCTTCAGCCTTTAAAAATTCTTTATACTTTTATTCAAAATGTAAGCACTTTCATTTATAGTATGACCATGAAGTATCACTCATCTCATCTTTCTTCTTTACCAAATTTCACATAAATGGCTACTGGATTTTCCTTTTCAAAATTAGTATGTATTTCATTGCTTAAAAAACAAACATTGCATATATAACTCTTTAAAAGTAGTAGTCTTATATTCTTCAGTAGACTAACAAATGAAATCCTGGACTTTTTTTTCAGGTTTTTCTTTTCCTTTTCTTTCTTTTTTTTGGTTTTTCTAGACAGCTTCACTATGTAGCAAAGGCTTGGTCTTGAACTCACTATGTACTCCAGGTTGGCCTCCAACTTGCAAGGATCCTCCTGCCTCAGCCTTGAGGGGGATTACAGGCCTGCAACACCACACCTGGCTATTTTTAAATTTTTTGAGATGGGGTCTCACTACTCAGTTCAGGCTGGCCTCGAACTCACAGTGATCTTCCTGCCTTGGCCTCCTGAGTTCTGGGATTTTAGTCATGTGCCACCATGCCTGCTATACCCTGGTATTTTTAACATGGAAGTGGGAGGACATTTTAGAAGTACAAATGATACACTCCTAAATTTTCTCTGTCTTGGCTGATGATCATAACAGGGCATGGGGTGATGGTCTAGGTGAGATCTGAAAACAGGACTAGAGCAGTTCATTCTATGCCAATTAAATAGTGCTTAGGTGGCGTGTGTGGACCCAATCATTGGTGGGGTCATACAAGTTTCTTTGGTACTAATTTTGGACCTTAGGTGCTAATACCAACAATAAATGTAGGAAAAATTCCACTTAGTACATTTTGAAGGTGATGATTGTATAAAGTCCTCACATTAAGTTACATCCTCCACATTTTAATTTTTTTTTTTAATTTTGAGACAGGATCTCACTAAATTTTCCCATGCTGGGCTTTAACTTGCAATTCTTCCACTGAGATGCACAAGTAGCCCTGTTTTAGAATGTGAACTTTTTGTCCTCTTAACAATTATATTGTATCCTGTGGCAGAGTATAGGATTACAGATGTGTTCTACCACATCCAGCTTGTTACTACATTTTTAACCAAAACTTGAGAAAATCTTAAAAATGTTTAAGTAGCTTGAAAAAAATTACTAAACAGTACACACTGACCAAAAAATCCACAGTATAAGAGTAATAAAAAGTAAAACTGAGGGGCTGGGGATTTAGCTCAGCGGCATAAGCGCCTGCCTTGCAAGTGCGCAGTCGCTGAGTTCAATCCCCGGTACCAAAAAAAATTTTTTTTTTAAATTTTAAAAAAGTAAAACTGATCTTTCCTAAATACCACTTTTTAACCACCAGTCCCACGACTCATATTAAATGTTACTATTTTTTATTTATTCCTTTAGAAACTTTCTCTGCCCACACCAGCAAAAATGAGTATATTTACATATTATTTATTCTAGAGTACAAAAAGGAAAGTTTTCTAATATTTTTAAAGATATTTAAAAATATTTTTAAAGGGCTTTTACTATGATTATCTATCTTAAAAGCTAGCTTTTTAAAAAAAAATTCAGTTACTGAAGAAAAGGCATGGTGTAATGTTTCATGTATGCACATATCTGGAAATGCATGCAGAAACACATAATAAAAGGCTTTTCAAGATAGAACTGTATACATTTTTTTTTATGTATGTGTGCTGCTGGAGATCCAACCCAGGATCACTGAGGTACATCCGTAGCCAGTAAACATATATGTGTGTGTGCACAGAGGTGGGAATAGAAATCAAGGCCTTGTGCATGTTGGACAGACACTTTACCACTGAGATGCACAAAGCCCTGTTTTAGACGGTGAACGTTTTTTTTTCCTCTTAACAATTACATTCTATCCTGTGGCAGAGTTGGTAATATGAATTCAGAGGTGTGCTGCAACCTGCTATTAGCTTTCCAGTGCCAATAGAGTATGTCTCTCCTAATATCTCGAACTATGGGTTACAACTTGAAATTGGTCACAATGGGAGTATTCATACCACAGAAACTAGATCCAAAAAATACTAGCAACATAGCTGCTCACTATGCCTTCTAGAGCCAGGTGCTGAAACATTCACTAGGATGCCACAAGCTAACCCCTAGTCCCATCCCTAGTCTTTCCTTTTTTATAGCAGGATTTTGCATGTGGGAGCACTATGAGACTTGAGTGCAAACGATATGTATCACCCTGCCCTATGTGTGGAACCCAGTAATTATGAAAGAGCTAGACTTGAGATGCAGCACAGAAACTGCATGTTAGCAGTAGCAAAACTAATAAGAGTGCCCAAAAACCTCCCAAATCACAGAATTATCAACATTGAGCTATTTATATTTGAAATGTTTTAAAGACACTTTTATTTTTAGTTATTAAAACAGCTAGATACCTAGTTAACACATGTTCCATGTTCTGTATTCGCATTGTAAAAAAAAATTTTTTTTAAAGTATGCTAAGTTGTTAAATAACAGAAATATCCAAAGTAAGATGGTTCAGCATTTAGTGGGAAAATAATATTTTCTACTGTACACAAATATATCTTTTTTAAACACCAAAGGTATTAACTTTATTATGCCATATTTTAAACATTTTTCCATATTTGTACAGTCGTATCAATTCCATTTCATATATCTGCTACACAGTAATCCATCGCATAAACATATCAATTGATTTGGTTCCTAATTAATGATCACTTAGTTTACTTTGGAATAAACAGATTTGCTTTTACTGTTGTAGATCTATTTAACTATGGATCTGAAAGTGAATTTTACCTATAAATGGAATTATTGGGTCGAAAAACCAAGTGTATTATTGTTGATCGCCAAATTTACATTGTGTTCTTCTAATTCATGTTTTCCTTTCTCCTGAAAAATACTGAATTTGATAGTCTGTGGGGTGAAAAATGAAATCCAATTGCCCTGACTTCTGGCTCTTTACTTATAAATGAGTGTACATTTTACAAGGTTATTTGTATTTCTCCTCTGAAAGTCACCTATTTCTATCAAATTGCCTTTTTATATCTGGTAATTTTTTGGCTAGCCTGTTTTTTTTTTACAATGTAGTTCAGGCTGGCCATAAGCTCATTAAGTACTTCAGGATGGCCTCAAATCCATGTTGAGATAGTCCTACTCACTATATAGCTAACCTGACCTTGCACTCACAGGAGAAATTCTCACATGTAGTCTTGGCAGCCTTTAAATTTATTACATAGTGCTGGCTGGCCTTGAACTCATTATGCAGCCTCTAATTTGTGGCCATCCTCTTGCCTCTACCTCCTAATTGCAGGGATTGCAGGCATGCATCACTAAGCACGGCTATCCTTAAAAAAAAAAAAAAAAAAAAAAAAAACCTAATTGGCACATGTTATTTATATGCATTGAGGTATTTGGTCCTTTGTAACTAATATTATGACATTCTTCCCTAAATTTGTTTGGCTTATTTTACCTATATGGCATTTAAAGTTTTCGTTCAGGTCAAAAGGGCTGTTTTGTAGCAAGATTTTCTCATTTTAAGACAAAGATTTATATGAAAAATTGTTTTCATAGTTTAACACAATTCAAACCCAAAAACTTCACTCAGTTATTCAATCCAACATGCATTAGACTATATTCTAGTGAAACTAATTCAGAATACTACTCCCTAACTCCCCCCCCCTCCCCCGTGCTAATCTCAGAACAAGGCAAGAACAAAGAAACAAAGAGAGCAAAGGTGAGGGCAAACAGGAATGTTGACTCCTTGGCTCTCTATGTAGTGTCCTATTTCTCACCAGGCAGGCAGCTGGTACCAGATCACTGGCCTACACTGTGAACCTGACCATGAAGATTAAGTGGCAATGGGGGCTGTGGAGCTCCCACATTACCTTCATCTAAATAACCTCTTGTCCATTACAATGTATTTATAAATACACCTCTGCGATGTTTTTACTTTCCTTAGAGGAGGCCTTTTTTACTTCTATTTTTTCTTTTTTTTTTGTTTTGGAGACAGGGTTTCACTATATAGTAGTTCAGGCTGGCCTTGAACTTTCTATGTAGCCCAAGCTGGCCTTGAACATGCAGTGATACTCCTGCCTCTGCCTCCCAAGCGCTGGTATTACAGGTGTGCGCCACTACATCCAGCTTTTTTTTTTTTTGGAGAAAAAGTCTCAGTCCAGGCTGGCCTTGAACTCCATGCCATCCTCTTGCCTCAGCCTCCCAAGTGCTGGGATTACAGGCATACATGGACATGCCTAGAGGAGGACTTCTTAACACTGACACTACCAGCATTTTGGCCAGATAAGTCCTTGCTGTAGAGGACTGGCCTATGTACTATAGGATATTTAGCATTCTTCACCTCTACTCACCAGATGCCAGTAAAGTTCTCTCCCTTTGCTGTATCACTATTATATGTATACAGATAAGCTTTTAGGGGTTGTGCTGAGGATCAAACCCAGGAACCTTTACATGTACGCAACTGTTCTATCACTAAATTATATCCCCAGCTTCAGAGCTACTTCCTTAAAACAGCCTCTTGTTTTGCTTTATCCACTACACAAAATGTATACACAACAGTCATTATATATGCAATACATTCTGAAACTAGTATCCTAATAGGCAAATAAATTACACTCAATAACCTCTAGGAGTATCTTTTAGAAAATGACCAAAATAGGTTTAAACTGGTGATTAAATAACCTAATGGTCAATACTGCATACTGTAATACAACTAACAGATAGCTATATAAAATGTTATTAAACCATACAGCCAAAATTAAATTATACAAAGCTAATATAACTAACTCTTCAGAAGGAAAATGTTTGCATATAATAGTTCTTTTTAAAGAAAATGTTTCCCTATAAACCAAATCCACTTCCAGAAAAACCACATATATATTTTCTAAGCATATTCCTAAAAGTTTAAAGCTATAAACATGAACATTTGTAAAAGACTTTTTTGCAGTGCTGGAGATCAAATGGGAAAATACAAGTTTTTTAAAAATTGTAAGCAACAAGTGAACTTCACATTTATAAGAATGTAAAAAGTTCCATTATTTACCTGTTGAAACCTAAATTGTTGAAACCTAAATTCATAAAACACTATTATATAACAAGAAATGGCATCTTAACACTATTGTCTTATGCAAAGGCTTATTTTAAAACTTTAACTGTTCTAGCACAACACAACTCTTAGAAATATAAGATGCATTAAAATTTTTTTCTTAGAAACTATTTTTGAACAGGGAGATCTTTTTCAAATGGGAAGAGGAACGAGATGAAGATGTGAAGGAAGGGAAAAAAGATTAAGAACTATTTACACGTACAAACTGCTTATGAAACATTATGCATAGCAAACAAGCACTAATAAAAATAAACAATATACAAACAAGAGGCATAATTATTTCCAACCACACTACTGGAATAGTCTTCTCGAGTTTGAGAAGGGTCTTCCCTTTTTACTGGCTTTTTTTCTTAGCATGGGCTAAGATATGCGATTTCAGGTTTGTTGACTGTGCAAACTTTCTATTGCAGCCACTGAAAGGACACACGAAAGGTCGGTCTCCCGTATGAATTCGCATGTGAGTGCGCAAATTGAAATCCAGGGAAAAGCATTTCCCGCAGCCTTCAAACTTGCACTGGAAGGGCTTCTCACCGGTGTGAACCAGCTGGTGTCGTTTGAGTTTTGAGTTCTCCAGAAAAGCTTTACCACATTCGGAACAGATGTGGACTCTGGGGCCATGGGTGTGCAGATGCTTCCTCATGGCGCAGCTGTCCTTGAACATCTTTTTGCAGCCTTCTTGACGGCAAGGTATAGTTCTCGGAACATCATCCTTGGCTTTTTTGCGCCTCACTCTGGTGAATTCGGCCAACTGTTTGGGGTCGGTGAGGTCAATGCCAGGAATTCCTTCAGGGGGAATTTTTTTCCCCATCATGTATTCAGAATAATCAGGAGGCGAGGTTTTGTTTTCCGTGAAAAGCTCCAACTCGAGGGCTCTTTCTTCAGCCGACCTTTCTTCGCCCGAGGTCGTCAAGATGCCAGGGAGCATGTCCTCCAGGGATTGGCTCTGTAGTAGCCTCTGCTCCCAGTTCTCGAGGCTCAACTCGGAGCTGCTGCCTCCCGCCGCAGACTCACCGCTGCTGTCCTTGTCCCCAACCTTCACGTGAGGGCTGTTGTCCTTTGCGCCATGATCGGAGGACGACGACGTGGCCAAAGTTGGCAGAGAGACGGGAGTCGACAGGAAAAAGTCGTCTACACCGTTGAATGAGAACATTTCGTCGGCATTGAATTCATTGCCGAAAAGCTGGTTTTCTAAGCCGAAATAGTCCAACACTTCCTCTTGGTTTTGCACCATGAAGAATTCCTGGTCATGGTCACCATAGCTCGTATTATTGGTGACGACCGGCTGCAGAGCAATCAGAGGCGAGTTATCGTTGCCGCCTTGGACCCAACTGCTGGCGGCATCCTGGTACGAGACGCTTTGCACCTCCTGGGTGTCCGCAGGAGTAGCCTCCGCTTCTAGCTGCTGCAGCTCCAGGAATTCTGCCGGCAACTCCCGCAACGCCGAGTCTTCGGTGAGGTAAGTAATGTCCTCAGAGGCCATGACCGACACCTCTGCAGGAGTCGCGGCGACTGGTAGGTGGTCAGAAGGCATTGGAGAAGAAAAGCTGAGGGAAGAAAAGCTCCAACTCCACACAAAAGCGAGGCCTAGAGAAACCCGGCGTTTTGCGAAAGCTCAAGCTCGAGAATCCCGTGGCTGGAAGGCGCGGAAACAGCAGGCCTTCTGGGAGCACGGAGTGCGTGCGCCGGAGCACGTCAGGCAAGTACTCAGGCGCAACACGCATGCGCCCGGGCAACTCATTCACGCACATTCTGCCGCCCAGCGGAGAGCGTGAGGCACATATATTCACTCACGCCTGTAGCCACGTGCTGTTGTGCTCGCTGTGCTTGAGAGAACACACTACACTGCGCCACCTAGCTGGCTGTTGACTGAATATTAATTTCACGGCCGGTTTTTTGACTCAAATTTTCTGTATTTCACCCTCCAACCAGGCTTGTATTAGTACCTGAAAAAAAAGTCTCTACCTTTTTAATAATAATACGTTCCGTTGTGCTCACTGTGCTTGAGAGAACACACTGCGCCACCTAGCTGGTTGTTGACTGAATATTAATTTCACGGCCGGTTTTTTGACTCAAATTTTCTGTATTTCACCCTCCAACCAGGCTTGTATTAGTACCTGAAAAAAAAGTCTATACCTTTTTAATAATAATACGTTCCGTTGTGCTCGCTGTGCTTGAGAGAACACACTGCACCACCTAGCTGGTTGTTGACTGAATATTAATTTCACGGCCGGTTTTTTGACTCAAATTTTCTGTATTTCACCCTCTAACCAGGCTTGTATTAGTACCTGAAAAAAAAGTCTATACCTTTTTAATAATTACACGTCTTTATTTTTTTCTTATTTAATTGTACGGATCCATGTTTACAGACCAACATTTAATATCGGTAGTAGTCGAGAGCGGATTATTTATCTTACTCCTTTATAGGAAATCTACTAAATGTTATACCATAATGAGATACCCGGATATCCCTACTTTTACTAATGATTTGTTCAAAACCATTAATGGATGTTTAAATTTGTTAAATACTGCCTCATATTCTGAGATTTTTTTTTCCCTAACGGCAAACATTTCCCCTAACAGCAAACATTTACCACATTCAAATTGATTTCCCAATATTAAGTTATCCTTACATTGAACTACACCACGTATCTGCGGGTTTATTGTGCTTTAACACAAAAGATGGATGTATCAGTGTCATACTGACTTTTAAAAAATCTTATCTAGGCACGGTAGCACAGGCGTGTAATCTCAGCACTCTGGGAGGCAAAAGAAGGAGGATCTAAAGTTTGAGCTCTGCCTAGGTAACCCACAGAATTAGCAAGATCCTGGCTCAAAAATAAATTAATTAAAATAAAATAAAATAAAATAAAATACTGGGGATGTAGTTCAGTGTGACAACCCTTGCTTCAATTCCTAGTACTGAAAAAAAATCTTAAATTTCCTTCTTCATGCTATCTGGAAGGTTATGCTAAAGTGGATTTTTTTTTGAGACAGTCTTGCTATGAAGCTAGTCTCAAACTGATGGTGATCTTACCACAGCCTCCTGTGTGCTGGTATTACAGGTGTGTGCCACCACATCTGGCTTAAATTGGAATTTGAAAGAACATATTTTCATTCAAGATTTAAAAGTACTCTTTAGGGGCATTCTTCATCAATTTCCTTTATTTTTTCCACTGCAATTGGCCTAATTTTTAAAAATTTCCCCATTGTAATTATTGGCCTAGTTAGCTTCTTTCTTATTTTTCCCATTGTAATTACTGAGCTAGTTAGATATTTTTTCCTATCTCTGCTGCAGTTAATTTTTATAATACTCAGGTTTTTGAAATTTTGTTTTGCAGAGATGATTAAGAAACACTTAAAGTTGTTTTAATTTTCTCTATCAGTTGTTATCCCCCAATTTGACAGCTAATTTTGTCTACAGGTGCTTCCTCCCACTGTTTAATCTTTTTTCCCTTCAAAGAACACTTGGGTTTAACAGATTTACTTTGCTTTTCACTAATTTATCATTTTCTGCTTATATCTTTATCACTTCATTATTTCTTGACTATTTTATTTTTGAGACAGGGTTTTGCCATGTACTTTAGGCTGGTCTTGAACTCACTCTGCAGCCCAGACTGGCCTCAAATTTGCAGTGATCCTCCTGCCTCAGCCTACTGAGTGCTGGGATTACAGGTGTGCCTCCATGCCCAGTCACTTAACTATCTTACAGTTCTTTTCATGTTTATTAAACTGAATGCTTACCTGATTCATTTACATTTCTAATTGCACAGTAAGTGCCTAAGACAGTGAATTTTTCTTTTAGCAAAACTTTTTATATAAATTATTCCAGTAAAATGATTTTCTTATCTTTTTAAAATATACTGCAATAACAGTGTTACATTCATTCAAAGGGTTATTAAGATAAACTTCTAAAATTTAGGTAGGGCTGGAGGTTTAGTTCAGTGGCATAAGCGCCTGCCTGGCAAGCATGAGGTTGTGAGTTCAATCCCCGGCACCAAAAAAAAAAAAAATGTAGGCAGTTTCTACTTAGTTTCCTACTATTACTCTTGATAATTTATTGAAGTTTTCTCTATGAACTAATAATACATGTTCATTTTTTGTGAGTTTCATGGGCACTTGAAACTGTTTTCTGTATTCATTGTAGTTTGACTTAACTATTTTGACTTTATTAAGTACAGCTTCTGTGGCCTGACTTTTTGTGCTTATCTTCCATGTTCTGAGAGACAAGTACCTTTGTTAATTGTTTATGCTTGAACTTTTTCCACTTTTGTGCTTTGATGTCTTTTTTACTTGATACAACTAATATTCATAACCATTACGTTTTAATGATGGCTTACAATCCTTATTAAGTAACTCCCCAGGACTAACTTAATGGTTTTTATTATTGTTCCTTTTTTGGTGGGGGGGTACCAGAAATTGAACTCAGGACCTCATGCTTGCCAGGAAGGCACTATGCCACTGAGCTAAATCTCCAGGCCATATTGTTCCTTTTTTATGGTATATTCTGTTCATCATTTTACTTTCCATTTTTTGAGTACTTTTTAGATGAATTTCTTTATACATCACACATTTAGGATGTTTTAAATCCAAACTAAGAGTATTTTTTTCTTTCTATTTTTTCTCTATTTTTTTTTGTGTGTGTGTTTTACAGTGCTGGGGATCAGACCCAGGGCCTCAGGAATGCTAGGCAAATACTTTACCACTCAGCTACACCCCCAGCCTAGCATTTATTTTTTTTTTCATAGAATAGCTTATCTCATATATACATATTGACAAAATAAAATGTCTCTTAAGTTTTTAAGGTTATCTTGTTTTATTTTTGCTTTACAATCTGTTTCTTTGGTCTGTTTCATGTTTTTACTCTGATAACCTGGGACGTTTATATGTTTTTAGATCTTGTAGAGTTTATATATAAGTAATATACTTGAGCCTCTATTTCTGATCTATCAACTTAAGATAGATTTTCTATTAAGTAGAAGAAATTAGTTCTTAGACCTCTTGGTTTTACATTTTCCACCTCCAGTTTTTGGTTAGTGTCTTATATTCAAGTGTGTTCAAGAATTCTAATTCCATGCTTCATTAGTCAAGTCAGTGAGAGCAAGCCTTTTAGACCTTCCAATGATACAAATAGCCTGCTGTGGCACGTGTGCTGTAAGTTTGCCACCACTGCCCTAAGTTATTCCATTGAAAATGATACAGAGTTGTGATGGATTTGTCTTGTATCAATTAGGTCAGTTAGACCTGTGTTTCCCAGCATTTCTTCTGTACGAAGTTATATATCTTCAAGTAATTGTTTCTGAGTGAACTCTGACAATGCTGGAGTTCACTAGGTTAGTTCACTAGGATGAAGCTTTACCCTATATCATCTCTTCTCCATTCCTGAATTGATCTGTTTTACCTCAATGATTTTTTATATTTTCCCTTGATGTGAGTAAATTTCATTATATTTCAGCTGAACTGATGTTCTCCATAGTTTGTTGTTTCTGGTTTTGGTAGTTTTTTTACTTCAGTAAGAATGAAGATTTTTCTTCTCTGTTATTTTTTTAATATTTATGTTGTTTTTATAGTTTGTTTTAAAGATTTTGACATGTAAATTATTTAATTATATATACTAGTAAAATATGAGGGAATCTATTAACCAAAAGTTAATTTCTTGATGTAAGTACTTTCCAGAAAACCAAAACCACAGATGAATATTTTTTAAAAAAATCTGTTACCTGCACAAAATATCCTTAGCTGCTGGACTGGTGATATTAGTTGTAAATGGGTGGTGAACAGATCAACAAATGCTCCAGGATATATAATGAAGAGAAAAATCCCAAAGCCATTAAATCGAACTTGTTCCCTAAGAAATCACACAAGAAAAAGGAATTTACTCATGCTATTGCATTTGTCAAATTAATAATGTAGTAATGTTAAAATTCATTGTCATTGAAATTCTTGATTAAGAAATAAAGGTTTCCCTGAATAATTAATATATGTTTATAATTTTATAATAGTGTTGTATAGCTTTGTTTATCATGAAATTAAATTTTATAAAATAAGACTAAGGCCATTCTAAAATATAACTTCAAAATTTAAGAAGTCAATATGTTGAACAAATAAATTAGTCACATACATAATTGTTAATAAGTCTATGTGGAACTAAATGAGATTTTATACAAGGAATTGAACTCATAACCTTGCACTTGCCAAGCAGGCACTTAACACCACTGAGCTAAACCCCCGGTCCCAATGATAAATATTTTTATGGTCTACAATGATCTATTTTCAGAGGACACGGGAGAATATATAATTCAAGTAAAGTATCTAAATTCGATTTGTCTTAGCTATTATGAATAGTAGTTGGGGTTTAGCTAAGGGTATTCCTGTTCAACTAACATTAAGTGTGTGTATGTATGTGTGTAAATATATATATATATATATATATATATATATATATATATATATATTTTTTTTTTTGCCTTTTTTTGAGACAGGGTCTTTTGGCCTTGAGCTTACTCTGTAGCCCAGGCTGGTCTCGAACTCACAATCCTCTTGCCTCAGCCTCCCAAGTGCTCCATGTCCAGTCAAGATAAGTATATTTCAAAATGTATAATGCTCAGACTATCCTCAATAGAACTATTTTATCATGTCATTTTCTAAAAATGTACATTATATTTAATAGTATCATAAGACCAAAGAGCCACTCTAAAAAAATCGTCACCTTAATATACTATTCTGTAGATATTAAATCTACAAGATAACTATATGTTTTTTTGTTGGCAATGGGGATTTTCTTAAAATTACCTATTACTTCATGAATGTATTATAAATTATTAAACTGTTAATATCAGTACTGCTAGATATATATCTTAAAAGCTAAAACTATAGATGCAAAGGTGAAGGGAATTTGAAAAAAAAGGCAGCCTCCCCTTTTATTCACTACTATGCACTCCTATGTAACAGTATATGCTCAGTGACAATGAAGTTTTACTGCCAGTCAATAGAATCTTGTTCATAAGAACTGGAAAGTAGTAAGATGCAATTAAATTCTCTCCTCTAAATAGTGATTCTCCTTTCCTCTGGTCCATACACCAGAAGGATAAAACACATTTCCGTGAGTGTGCTTCTGATTATTGCAGTACTTATCAATGGGGAGGCAGGAAGAGTTGTGACATGTTCCCTTTACATCATGATTTTATAAGTGTCATAGGCTTTTAAGTGCTCAGGTATAATCAGAATGATGCATTTGGGTTGTTAACACCACCAACAGGACATGATACTTAATGCAAGTCCTGGGTCTCATCCTCTTCTACTTGTTACTAGTATAATTGTTAAACCTAGTGCTTTAGTTTTCTTTCTCTAGCCAGTATGGGATACGAACAAAAGCAGGGAATTATTTTAGCTGATAGACTGAAAAAAGTACTAAATTACAAAGGAGAGGGGGTTGAGTACGGTGGATATTATTCCAACCATATATTGAAGAGAAAATTAGATTTCAAGGTTGGATGACAAATGTTGAAGCACTATGAAGGTTTAATCATACTGGTGAAAGGCAAAGGACAGAAGCACTCAAATTAGAGAAGTATACACGGTTAATTGAGCCTATTCATCAATGCATTATTAGGCTTCTCTATTAAAGAGCAGTTTCAAAGTAATACATGATATGCACTGGGAAATATCCCAGAAAAAATAATAGTTATCAGATATAGCAAAGTTTAATACTAGACCCTCTTAATAGCATCTTTGTATGCAGTAGGAAAGAAAAAGATGAATATCATTACCTAATAGCTGCTATCCCATGTCCAATTTCATGTACAACACCACTAATGAGGACTGCAGCGAAGAAATAGGTCAGTTGATTGACAGGTAAATTTATACCGGGAACCTGTTTATGGACACAATATGCAGCAATTATCAGTGGGGGTGCAGGGGAGCCCCAGAATGGCACCAAGACACATGGTATTCACTTTGTATTAAAATTTAAACAGCCGAGCTAAATGTTCTGTAAACTGAGAGTAATATGACTATTAATGATTCACTTCTTGAGACAGTTCTACCATAATAAAAAAGCAAAAACATCAGGTTTTTTTTTAACTAGGTAGTTTCTCTCAAACAAATACACAACCAACATAGAGAGAATAGGAGATATCAAGTTAAAAAGTTTAAATTTTAGATTCCAGTGTTCACCACTGGAAATAAGGGAGCCCCCCCAAAAAAAAACAACAAAAAAGGGGGTCCAGTTAGTGCCAGGGAATGCAGAGTACCAATGAAGGAGGCAGCAATTGATCCACCTTTTAGGACTGGATGCTAGACTGAGAATCTTTATTAAAATTTCTAGTCCTTCCCCTGAACTGTTCTGCAAAGTTCCTAGTACCTCTACTGAATCATATAGGGCAAATACTTCTCAAATCAGTCAGTTTTATTTCAATAGTCTTAAGCTATAAACATTTGGTAATGAAAGCTGGTATATAATAAAGTATCTGATCAGCATGAAAGAATCATACCCTTCATTCCTCCTATTCCAGAAGTTTGCCCATTCTACTGTGTTCATGTAACCAACAATTTGATTTTTTTTTCTTTCAAGGTCTTTTATGATTTAAGGCTTTAATTCTAACTCAACTGGAATTTATTTTTGTGTTGTACAGTAAAGGAATTTCACTCTTTAAATCTTCTTCTAAAGAGGAGATTCATAGAATGTTGGTTGGATCATTTTCTAAATTCCATTGATTCCAAGGGTACATTCTCTGGTTACAAAACTCATTTTCATAACCATCAATCTTAATGTATGTACAATATGTCATCTGAAATTCTCATTACTTAGACGCTACTTATCACTTTTTCATAATATCCATGTCTCTTTTTATGTGTTCATGTTCCATTCCCATGTTTTCAGATGTTTGTTTGGCTCATTATTCTTTTCTCTGAGCCCTCTCTAAAAATTCATATCTCTGAGCTTAATGCTCATGCATACCGCTTATCTCTCAAAATATCCTGGTTACCTTTCTTTATTTCAAACAAATAAGTTTTATCCACTTCTATATTTGTTCCTTTTACTATTTTCTGGATGTAATAATCAGTGAGCTGAGGAAAGAATTTGAGTGTGACTATACCAACAGATGGTAGGTCTTATTTTCTGGCGACAGTACAAGATCACCCATCTGTCTCTGCCATGGACAGACAGGGTAATAGATGTACCAGAATACTGAATACAACTACTCTCAAAACACAGAATGCCAGAATTTTGGGAATTAATATTGAACAAGGTTGCAGAGAATTATAGAGTAAGTAGAAAAGTATGTTCTTTAGGATACAAGGGCTTATACTGAAGTCAGAACATATAACATTCTTAAATTATACTAACTCCACACAAAGAATGTAAATATGATGTACTGCAAACATTTCCAAAAACGAAGAGAAGGGGCTAAAAGGATAGGTGAGTGGGAAGGGAAGGGAAAGGGGATTAAAAAAGGAACTAAGATGTATCATGTATATGTACCAACTTCTCACAAGGAATATAAACATTACATACTACACACATGTACTAATAAATTAAAAATAATTATACATAAGTATGCACATGGACTAGAGGGCTTCTGACTTCTTAAATGTTCCAAAGCACAGCTGGCTTAGTAGAGTCAATATTTTTGTGAGCATGATGAATAAACTGAAAAGCAAAGAGAAGAAATAATTTCTAATTGTAATTATAATTCTAATGTCGCCACTCTAAGAGACACAGCAGTGATCATATTTCTTCCACATTTCCTTCCCTCCTCTCTTCTTTCTTGGTGAACAATAATCAGTCCTGCCTGTCATATGAGAAATACCCTCAAGTTTTCCTTCTCCCTCCAGCCTCATTTAATTAATCACTGTGTCTCAAAATCCTGTTCTGAAAGATTACTGAAATCCAATCCCTTCACTCTCACCACTAATTTAGTTTAAATCCATATCACTTCTGACACAAATTACTCCAGCTGCCCTCCTAAATGGTCTCCCCATGTTCAATCTAGCCATCTTTGGTCTATTTCATAAAAAACTATTAATCTATAGTTAAAACTGAAACTTCCGAGAATGGCCCATCACAACCTAGACTCTACCTACATGAAGTCTCCAATCTTACCTCGTGCTCTGTCCTGTTCTCTTGCCAATACTCCGACCCATCCTTCCATTCTATACTTCATGGACACAGGTCAAAATTACTTATACTTCCCAGAAACTTATTTGTCTTTCTTAAGAAGAGTAGAACATAATGGCATGTAGGGTCTAAGGCCAGTGACAACAGATGCACAGTTAATCAGCTGTGACCACACTCAAGTGGCTTAATCTGTGCTTTGACTTTCTTATCTGTAAGTCTAGAAGAATACCAATATCTCAAGATTGTTACAAGAATAAAATAATGACCTCGAGAACATAATGTTAAGTGAAATAAATTAGATATACAAACTTAAATATCACGTTTTCTCTTACATGAGAAACCCAGGGTAAAAATAAAGAGTAAAATAAAAGATAGATAATAGGAAGTAGGGAGATAGATCTTTCTCAAAGGTACAGGGGCTCAAGAGATGGAGGGAAAGGAGGGATAGAGGATGAAAAAAAGGAATTGGGATGTGTTGTGTACATGTACCAAGTCCATACAAGCAATACAAACATTAAGTAATGCAAACATACAAAAAAAGGGGGATCAAGAGATGGGTGGAGGGGAATGGAAGAGAAGGGAGATGCTGAAAGGAATTAAAAATGTGTTATGTATATGTACCAACTCCCCATAAGAATGTAAACATTATGTACTATACACATGTACTCATAAACAAAACAAATATTACAATACGGAGGCCTGGACACCTCACACAAAGCACTGCATGTTAACAAGCTTTTATTAGTACTATGATCGTGCCCTCTTCATGTCTACATTAATGTATATCATTCCCTCAATTACCAGGATGCTCAATTTTCATCTTCCTTTTCGAGATTATGTGAACTCTCCTCATCCTTCTGTTAAAGGTTAATTTTTTCCCAGCACCAGGCAGAACTTGTACGCTTCTCTGTTCACATAGCACCTTGTATATGCCCAATTTGTAGCACAATCATAGCAGCTCTACTTACAAACTGCAAGTACCATGAACACCAGGTTTGGATTCTGTTCCCCACATTAACCGGACCCTGCACACAGCTAGTAAACAGATGATACTCAGTAAACATTTGTCTAAGAGAAAAATCATCTCTTCTATAACCTCACCGGATGAAACTTTTTAACGTCTAAGAAAGACCTGTGACCATTCTTTATGGTTCTCCCAAATCTCCTCATAATAATCCATCACAGAAGAGGCCATAGACACCTCTTTAAAAAGTCAATGACAGCCAGGTGTGGTGGCTCATGCCTGTAATCCCAGCACTCGGGAGGCAGGAGGATTGTTGTGAGTTTGAGACCAGCCTGGGCTAAAAAGTGAGCTCAAGGCCAACCTGAACTGCATAGTGAGACCCTGTCTCAAAAAGACAAAAAAAAAAGAAAAAGAAAAAGTCAATGACATGTCAGACTCTAAAATTTCCTGGACCTTATCCTTATCCTCCCTATGGGTAGCAATTACTAGCTCCTCTTAGTGGAAATCTTTGTTAACTATATTCATAATTATTCTAATAATTCTATTATTTGGCCCTGGCATACTGGTTTCTTTGCCTTTGTCTCCTGCAGACTTAAAATTCTGTGCCTACCCAAGATAAAAACACCTAATGTCTATTGAGAGCCTTCAGACAGATCCTCTGCAGTGTATCCCTCACTGCCCATCAACAACTATGACCCGTTTCAGCCTGAAGAAGCCAGATCCAGATTGGTCACATCTATTACTCCCTCATGGCAGTCTGGGTTAAGGGGGAATTGTTATAGGCAGCTGAGTTAGATAGAAATATTATAGGCAGTCAGACAGGGCTGGGCCCTTGAAGGAGCCAGTGGAGATCAGATACCTTACAACTGTGGGGGAAACAGACACCTCCTGCTGTGGGCCAGGCCTCAAGACAAAAGATAAATCCAATGAGTCCACATACTTCCTAAGGATAAGCATTAAGAATTAATATTCTAAATAGGTCTCTATCACCCTAAGGAAACCACAAGTCACCCTCCCAATCCCATACAGGAAGAGTCACTGTTCTGTATTCATGACTTGCTTCCCTATTTGTTCCCGATTTAATCATTTTTACTAGTGCAATTCATTGGTTGAGCATAGCTTTGTCCCATCTCAACCAACCTCGAGAGTTTCCATGTTTTCCACACTTTAGACCTGCCTCACTTTGTGATTTTACTCCATAAAAGTCCCTTGAAAAGACAGAATCTTTGGCATCCCACTTGGGACCCCTTCTGTCTGTCTCTCTCATATAGAAGCTTCCTTTCAATAACTGTATTCTGCTCTTTAAAAAAAATCTGTTACTAACTCTTGAATAATCTATTCTGCTTAATAAGAATGTTATTAAAAATAATCCTGTGGAATAGGAATATGATGTAAAAATATAAAATAAAAGTGAGCCAATG
Source organism: Hydrochoerus hydrochaeris (assembly GCA_004027455.1). NCBI lineage: Eukaryota > Metazoa > Chordata > Mammalia > Rodentia > Hydrochaeridae > Hydrochoerus > Hydrochoerus hydrochaeris. The sequence continues at coordinate 179,065 of PVLA01002372.1, read as the reverse complement.
TGAAACCCCTTTCCAAATTCTGGAGACAAGAAATGACAGGGTACAGGTCCACATATGCGCTTTCATGTGAAAATTATTATAAATAGCCTATAGTAAAAGGAGCATAACTCAGCATATTATTCTTTACATCAAGAAACCACAGTGACCACTCAGAAAGGTTTCACGCCCCTCCCCAGTGTTGGGGACTGAACCCAGGGCTTTATGTATGCATGCAAAGCAAGCATTGTACCACTAGGCTACACTTTTAGACCCAATCACTTATATTTAATTAAAAGAGTGCCATCCAGGAATGGTGGCACATACCTATAATCCCAGCACTTGGGAGGCTGAGGCAGAAGAATTGATGCAAATTCAAGACCAGCCTGGGCTACATAATGAGTTCAAGGACAGCCTGAACTACACAGTAAGACCCTGTCTCAAAAACCAACCAAGAGCCGGAGGTTTAGCTCATTGGCTTAAGCGCCCGCCTGGCAAGCGCTAGTTGTGAGTTTGATCCCCAGTACAAGGCTTAAGCGCCCGCCTGGCAAGCGCTAGTTGTGAGTTTGATCCCCAGTACAAAAAACAAAACAAAACAAAAACAAAAACAAAAAAGCAACCAAATAAACAACAACAAAAAATGGTATTATTCATTTAGTTAGACTCTGAAAGCCATGAACATGAGAGAATACTTTGTGTAGGATTAAAATGCAATTTATTTACACATTATACAGATCTTAAATCAGCCTGTTTATCCTTTTAAAGTAACAAACATTTCAAATCTTTTTTTTTCTTTTTTGTCTTTTTGAGACAGGGTCTTGCTATGCAGTTCAGGCTGGCCTTGAGTTCACTTTGTAGCCCAGGCTGGTCTTGAACTCACAACGATCCTCCAATCCTCCTGCCTCAGCCTCCCGAGTGCTGGGATTACAGGCATGAGCCACCACGCCCGGCTAGCATTTCAAATCTTAATAAGAATTAAACTGAATAGCTTATAATTGCTAACAGTCTTGACAGTGGTCCATCTGTTCTCTGCTACAACTACCAATACTGCCATCAAATATTTATTGCAATGATTGTGGCTAACTACTTAATGTTTTTTGTTGAAACAGGTAATTTGAAGAACTGTGGGACTTCCACTTTCATATTGATATTATAAATAGTAGTTATATTAACCAGAAAAAATATCTTGCATCTATATATCAACAAATTTACTTAAAGCACAAAGAAGGGACTTACCACAACTTGTAGCACCTGTTCATTGTGAAGAGAAGAGGAAGAGGAAGACGATGAAGAGGAGGAGGAGGAAGAGGAGGAAGAATAAGGAGAGTCAGCCATCATCTGTGCCAAAGTCTGTATCAATGTTTTTCCAAGGAGAAAAAAAGAGCTAAACATGGCGATTACACCAAACACCATTCCAAAATTGAACCTGTCAAGAGAAAAAAAATCAAGTAAATGCATGATTCTTCACAAACCATGGACTAACAATTTCAGTGACCAGCCATACTTCCAGTTTTAAAATAAGGGGTGAAAAATTTCAGTAACTGTTTTTCCTATCTGAACTTCAAATAACTTGAAACTTGTTACTAGCTTCTTTAAGCAGTTTTAAGAAATTACAATTCTCTCATACTTAAAGAGGCTGAATAGCATTCTTAATTTAAAAAGTGTATTTTGGGCTAGGAGTCCAGCTCAGTGGTAGTATAACATGCTTGAGGCCCTGGCTTTGATTCCTGGTACTACTAATAAAGAAAAAAAAATTGTGCCCTTTTATGTATTTGATTATTTACATAGCACTGTTTTGATCCTGCTCTAATAGTTAGGAAACTTTTGGCATTAGACACATCCATCTTTTATCATCTACCCATTCTATTGTCTGCATTGTATTTTAGCTTTACTATGTGATAAATGAGTTTAAATATTAATATGGCAAAATTTAATACTAGGTCTTGTCTTTTACTCTTTTAATAATTAGAAAATACCCTTCTATATTTAGGAATAATTTGTTATATTTTCTGATTTTCTGATAAATTGCTTTCAAGAAAATGATTTTATTTAAATTGTCAAGTTTATAGTTGAATTGTTCATGATAAAGTACATATATATGTATGTATGTATGTATTTATTGAGACAGGGTCTCACTATGTAGTTCACACTGGCCTTGAACTTGTGACAATCCTGTCTCAGCCTCTCAAGTGCTGGTATCACAGGCATGCACAATCATGTCTGGTACATTATTAATTTAATGTCAACAGAATTTTGAATTTTTTATGTTTTGGTTTTTTGAGACAGGGTCTCACTATGATGTTCAGGCTGGCCTTGAACTCACTATGTACCCCAGGCTAGCAATCTTGCTGGCTCAGCCTCCTGAGTGCTGGCATTACACGTGTGTGCCACAAACCCGGCAGAATTCTGATTTTTAGTTACTCTCTTTTCTTCATTCTTGATTGGTTATAGTAGGGATTTATTCATCTTTTCAAAGAATAGGCTTTTGGCCTTGCCAATTTACTGTATATTTTCTATGTTACAAAGTTCTGTTCTTTATTATTTTCTTCTACTTTGCATGCTTTGATTTGTTGTTGCATTTTCTGCTAACTCTTTGATAATTTAACTGTTTACATTTAGCTCTAATCCACTTGAGCTATAGTTTTAACAAAATGGAATTTAGGTCATTGTACCCACCAACCCCACATTTTCTCACTATAGAAACTATCAGGATCTTAAGTGTTCCAGACATCATCATAAATCTCAAACCATAAAACATCATAAATGCCTAATCTTTTAATGTTAGCAAAAGCACAATGATAGAATCCTATGTTTCTAAAAAAAAGTTTTTCTGTGACTACTTTAAAACTCAGTAGACCAAAAATAATGGAAATGATTAATGTAAAAAGTGCTCACGACTAACTAATTTAAACCAAAAAGAGAAGATAAAGAGTACCATTGGTAAAGCATCCTCGCTTTCCGTCGTCCCCAAGTATAAAAGGCACGGTTGAAAACTGCAGTTTGCCATCTTATGTGAAAAGGGGAGATGCTCAATCCATTGTTTTCCAGCCAGTCTTCATAAGAATGCTTAAAATAGACGGATGACTAAAACAGAAAGAAAAGTTTCACATCATTTAATTTTGAAGAACAATTTATAATGTATCAGGAAATAAGTGTTTTCTATAAGAAATCAAGATGCAGATTGTGCGAATACTTATAATCTTAAAGCTTTACATTTATCATTTAGAGTATTAAAAATCTCAAAGTAAAGCTGGGCGTGGTGGCTCATGCCTGTAATCCCAGCACTCACCTGTAATCCCAGCACTTGGGAGGCTGAGGCAGGAAAACGTTGCGAGTTGAGACCAGCCTGGGCTACAAAGTGAGCTCAAGGCCAGCCTAAACTGCATAGTGAGACCCTGTCTCAAAAAGACAAAAACAAAAAGTCTCAAAGTATCTGGTTTGCTCAGGTTAGGATCTGGCAAACAGGGTCCACAGATCAAATCCAGATTATAGCCTATTATCGTATAGGTTGTGAGCTAAAAATAGTTTTTACATTTTTATGGGATTATAAAAACAGACAACAAAAAATCAATATGCAACAGAAATCCTGTGTGATTCACAAAGTCTAAAATACTATTTAGTCTTTTACAAAAGGATTTTGTTGACCTCTGCTTATAACAAATTGTTGTCCAAAAGAAATATGAGCCACAAAACAGGGTGTATATGCATATATATATATATATATATATATATATATATATATATAAAAATTTTTAAACTCTCCTGTAGCCAGATTTTAAAAACCGAAACTAAAGACTTAGTTTCATATATTTTTGACCCCAAATACCCCATATATCATTTCAACATGTAAGCAACAGAAAAAGTTATTTAGATACCTTTTTTGGTACACTTTGAAATCCGGAGTCAACTTTACACTTAGAGCCCATCTTTATTTAGACTAGCTCCATTTCAAATGCTTAGTAACCACATGTGGTTAGTAATTACCATGTTAGATAGCAAAGGGGACCTTGCTGTCATAGAAAGGAAAGAGGTCCTGTGTTATAATTCTAAAAGACTCCCAATCAATTCAACAGAAGAGACAATTTAGTTGAAATCAGTTTTTTCTTCTTCTGAGCAAATCCTAAGTTATACCAACTTTGATCAAGTAAAAGGACAAAATTTACCTAAAGCCATTTTGGTTTTAGGAAAATCTCCTAAATGCCCCAGGGGCTTGTGGGAGTAGCTGCTTATACACAGAGTTTTATGTTTAGGAAAGTTTGAAGTCCTTGACTAATACAGGATTATGGATCACATAAGGCTGTGTTAAATACCTGACACTTACATACATGCTGTAAATATTGTCATAAATGATGCTTATCTATGTGAGAGACTTATTTTCCCTAGAAGCCTACATTAGGCCTATCAGTCATTAAAAAAATGGCCAGAGTCTAAATATCTCTTTGTTTTGGATCTGTAATGCTTTCTGTTCTCAATCTTTGATAGCTTTTTAAATCTGCTTGTTTTTCTAAGATTTTAAAAAAAAGTGCGACACATTCCTCCAGCAGATGTCTACTGTAGAAATTCTAGAAAATCCCGAGAACAGCAGATCAACCTAGAAGCAGAGACCCCGAAGGTACAGGCTCATAAAAGCCAGAGTCTCCCCACTATCCAAGCAGATACTCTAAATGAGTGTTAGATATTTTGTTTAGGGATTATTGTGCTCACAGAGAGCTAGGGGCTATCACTGAAATTAAAGTGACATCTTGATCACCTCACATACTTGATCAGAGACTATACAAATCTCACAGGTTATTTTTATTTTTTCATATATGCAACATGAAAGAATCATGTGGCTTCTTTTTCCCCCTTAAACAAAATCACACTGGGGATGTAGCTTAATAGAAGAGCACTCTAGCATGTGGGAAGCCCTGGGTTCAATCCTAAGCACTACAAAAACAACCCAAAAATTCTCTACCACCACAAACAAAATTATTGTGGCCTCTACTACTTATGATATGCTAAGCCTTCCAGCAAGTCCTTTACATCCGTGCTTCTTAAACATCAATATGCAGAGGCACTGCTTAGTGATCTTATTAAAATATAGATTGATTCTATATATCAGTAGCAAGGCATCAAATTTTTTCTCACAGGCTCCCAGATCAGCGGAGTGCTAGTGGTCCTTGAACCTCAGGTAGCAGGCCTTTACATGAGTGGATGCCACTAATGCATTCCTCTCTATAATCTCAGGAAATTTTTCCTATTATTATCTCTATTTAAAGATGAGAAAGCAAAGTACAGGCAGTAATTTGCGCAAGGTCACAATGTCTGGGAAGTGGTAGAAGTTCCAGCGATAGCAAACCTTTTAGAACTTTGAATGATACAAACAGCCCGCTGTGGCATGCCTGTCATAGGTTTGCCACAATTGGAGCCATAAGGACTACACTGCATAAACTTTTTTTTTTTGAGACAGAGTCTCACTCTGTAGTCCTGGCTGGCCTTGAACTCACTGTGTAGCCCAGGCTGGCCTCCAACTCATGGTGATTTTCCTGCCTCAGCCTCCCATGCTGATATTACAGCTGTGTGCCACCACATGCGGCTTCCATTGTATAAACTGTTGCATTTATCAAGTTTAAACATGACAAAGAAGCACAGATACCACTTCACTTTGTTATATGTAAGACACACAATACTACAGCATTCTACTTAAGACAGTATTCCTAACATGAAAATTTTACTATCTATACCTGTCATTTTTATTAAACTTTGAGAAGTTTTATGATCTTATTCCACACATAGTTACATCCACTCCCCAGTACTGTATTCAAAAAGATTACCTGTATCATGTGAACCAGACAGCTGTTACTTATTTATTGCTACATTCCCAAATAACAAAAATAAACGGTGTATCCAGGGTGTGTGTGACTAGTGAAGCAGCTTAAGGGTGCAAATCAGCATTCAAATAATAGGAAACCGGTTATTTAAATGTTTTTTGCTTGACTCTTCTACTTTGAAGAACAGTCTGTGGACCAGCAGCATTGGTTTCACTTAAAACCTGGTTAGAAGCGCCCAGCCCTAGACCTTCCGAATCAGAACCTGTATTTTAACCGGAATCCCAGACGATCTTACGCGCTTTTGAATTTGAGATCGAGGATTTTAATCACGACTTGATTTAGATTCGTTCCAATACCAAATTATCTAGAGGGTTGTAACCTTGAAACAGTAAGGGAAAACCGTGCCTTTCCTAAGCGGACATTTTCTTTTCCTCCCTGATACACAGCTGCGGCGGGGTCTAGCAAGGCCCAGCCTTCCCAAAACTACCCCTTGCGCCTTCCGGGCAGGAGCCGAGGGCTGCGGGGAACGTTGGCCCGCAGTGCGGCAATCGCTGGGCGGCCACACCCCTCCCTTGACCCGCCGCGCTTTGCTGGCTCCGCGGGCCGCTGAGCCACGCGCAAGGCCGCAGGTGAGCACCGACGCTGTGGCTTCCATCCCCGGACGCGCTCTCCACGGGAACAGAAAAGGCCTTTGGCCACCGAGGACCTTGCGGTCCGACCCCTGACACCGCCGGCCAGGGCTTTATGCCCGAGTCCCTCACCTTAAGCACCAAATCGGTCAGGTACACAGCAGTCCAGCCACCCACCACTAAGACCACCAGCGACATCGGAATCATGGCGACAGCGGAAAGGTGAGCACTGACGTCCTCCCCACCGCGAGCTGCAAATGGTCAAAATCGTCCTGGCGCCTTATAGCCCCGGCATCTGCGGAGGAACTAAATTGTCTCCGGTTCTTTTGCTGCGGTGGCGACGTTTCCCTCCGGACCTTTCCTTTAAGCACACATAGGCCGATTTGGAAGTGCCGGAAAGCGATGCAGGGACTTATATTCTTGTGGCACTCCAGCGCCGGCGTCAGAGTGCGGTTTGGTTTAAGCTGCCGCCCTTTTGACGATTTCTTAGGCTTTGGCCCTCTCTGCTGTCTGCTCTCCCTGCTCACTGGTTTTGATTTGGTGTTTGCTGTTCTTTGGAGTTTACCAAGTTTAGGGTCTGAAGTAATTAATCGCCTCTGCTTTCCCTGTTCCGCCGTAGGTATCTACATTTAATTATGTTCATCCTTTTTTTTTTTTTTTAATGTGTTCGGAATCAAACTTGGGACCTAGCGCTTGCCAGGCAGCGGGCCGTATTTCCTGCCCATTCTTTTTTAATATAGGCAAATCGTACACACAGACTAAAACTTTTGATAGATGTGTAAAACGTGTACCCAAATCAAAACGGAGAACATTTCCACCTCAGGAATTTCCTTCTCGTTTCCCTTCCCAATCAATTCTCCCCACCCCATCATCATTCTGATTTTTTTAAAATTTTAGCAAACAATCATACAGTTAGGTCTGGTTTATTTTGTTCTTAATAATTTTGAGAGTTAGCCATGTGGTTAAGTTAGGGTGTTTTTGTTTTTATTTTTTTGAAACAGGGTCTCGCTACAATAGCCCATCCAGGCTGACCTCGAACTCAGGATCCTCCTGCCTCAGCCTTCCAAGTGCTGCAATTACAGGTGTGCACCCTTATACCCGGCAAGTTAGGTTCTTTTTAAAAGTCTCTTTCATTGTAGAGTTTGAGATTAGTCCTACTGTTAAAAGTTGGAGTTATGAACACCTGCACATATTTTTATGTTGACATATACTTCATTATATATTGAACTACAGCAATGTTTTTCAACCTTGGCTACACATTGGGATCATCCAAGGCCTTTAAAATTCTGTAACCTACTAGAAACCAATTAAATCAGAGCTCAGTGGAACCTAAACATCTATATTTTTTTATTCTCCTGGATCATTCCACAGTACAGCCAAAGTTGAGAATGACTAATGGAAAGGAAAACTAGTCATTGCATTATTTCTCTCTCTCTCTCTCTCGTTTTGTTTTGTTTTGTTTTGTTTTGTTTTGTGGTGCTGCAATCCAGGGCATCTAGCTGGCCAGACAAGTGCTATACCATTAAGCTGCACCCCTAGCCGGCCTGTATTCTCACAATGTTCATCTTTGAAAGTTATTTGTTTTGACTTTTCTGGAAAAGCATCATTAGCTTTAACAATATAAATACCAATTACTGAAATTATAATATTATTCTAAGAACAAATATCCCAACCCCTTTAAAGTGAAAATGTAGTATAATACCAGGAACCTGTATCACAGAGATTTGCTGGCAGTTTGCCTCATTTGATCATTTTCCTTCAGTTTTACTCACATAGTGGCATGTTTACCCAGTTTCAAAAATCTTATGGCTCAGCTTTCTGTCTCTGTGCAATTATGTGAGTGTATTGTTACAAATTCTTTCAATTTTTGTTGGACATAGGGTATAAGTTATAAAAGTTTATATTCAAGCATTATGTGACTGTTTTAAAATTGGAGAATTTCTGAAGTATAAATTTGACAAACTCACAAAAACCCCCACTTGAAATCTTATTTATACTTTGTTTGTGCTTAATTTTGTGAATTTCAAATAATTTTGAATTCTAAATCTTTTAATCCTCCTAACAGAAGGTGCCAAATATTGACTGAAACAAAAAATTAAAATACATTTATTGTTCACAGATTCACAAAACTAGATAAGCATAAAAGAATTTAAATAGTTTTATATTCAGATGTTTTGTGTAAATCCACAGACTATATACCTTTGAAGTTATTAAAGCTTCAAACTGCATATGACTATTGATACACAGTGGTGTTACGATTGACCTTTGTTTGATCTTATATAATGATTCTATAGTTTTTAGCAGTGTTTTTCCCTGGGAGAATAATACTAACTTATGTATTGAAATGGCTTCTCTTTTGTTAGCCTGAAGCTTTGGACCACTTGCTGAGACAAGTGCCAGCTACCTTGTGGCTATTTGATAACCTAAAATATGTAGGAAATGAGTTGATTGTGCTTTTCTGTTCCCAGCCTAAAAATTTACTCAGCTGAGTTGGTGTTCTCATCAGGAACCCAGCAGTCAAAACAAAGCACTGAATTGAATCCTGCTGGTTGCTGGAATTTAGCCGTCATGGAAGCCAGCTGGCACAGAATGCACAAAATGGCAGTGAAGAATGCCTCATTCTAAAAGATCAAGGTATTTTTCCACAGAATATATTTGGGATTTAATTTCCAAATTGTTTCAGGTTTCTGTCAAATAACTGTTTTAAATTAAAGCACACATAGCCAAGCTTTTATTCATATCATTTTATTTAGTATATTATATTTAGAGAGGTACCAAATGTATATTTTGGCTTAAATACAAAGCAGCTGCATATTAAAAATCAGTATTTGATTGAAGCAGAGTATCATCATCTTATAATAACTTTCTGAGCTAAAACAATATACATAAAATATAAAAATTTAAAATTAAGTTTGTATATTACAATTGTGTAATTAAAAATATTAGTATTCAGATAGCCATTGTATTATGTGATTATATTTCTAAACTACAAGTGAGCTGGGGATTTAGCTCAGCGGCATAAGTGCCTGCCTTGCAAGTGTGCAATCGTGAGTTCAATCCCCAGTACCAAAACAAAAAACATGAACACAATAAATACCTGTAATTTGGATTTGCCAATTTAAAAATATTAGTATTTAAAGTTTTTTAAGCTTGATGTTTTCTTCAGGAGCATTTATTTCTCATCAATGTAAGCTGATATTTTGCTTCTGGGGCTAATACTCTACATTTATGACACTGAAAAGCACCAATGAGGATAAGCTAAGGTATGCTGCGGAAACAAGGCCTAAAATTCAGTGGCTTTAAACAACAAAGATGTATGTTTGGGTTGCACACAGTATGTCCATGATGGGTTGGCAGGATGAACAAGTGGGAGGGCAGTAGGCCAATGGAGACCCTACCATTTTATCATGTCTACAGCTCAGCATGTGTCTTAGGATTCACCAAGGCAGGAAAAAGTAAGCTAAAGGGTCTACTGCTGGCAATGAAATGCTAATAGCCCAGACGTGCAATGTCACATCCACTTAGGTTTCATTAGCCAAAACTAGTCAAGTAATTGTGCCTAATTAAAAGGGCAGGAGTGTAAGCCTAGTAGATAAGAATATGCCTGAAAATAAATATTGGTGTTACCTACTTAAACAAAAAAAAAAAAAAATATATATATATATGTATGTATATATATAGTCTTTTTGAGCCAGATCTCATTTTGCAGTTCAGGCTGACCTTGGGCTCATTTTGTAGCCCAAGCTGGTCTTGAACTCTCAAGGATCCTCCTGCCTCAGCCTCCCAAGTGCTGGGATTATAGACATGCACCACTACACCCAGCTGAAATTACATTTTTAATTTTTTTGCCTGAATTTGGTGCTGTACACAATCACTTGAATAAAATATATTCTTTGGTTCTGCAAATGTGCTAATGGAATTGTATAATTGGCTTTCAAGAAACAAATCATCTCTGTCTCTCCATCTGCATTTCAGTTTCATTGTGTGTACTTCAGTATCAGAGTAGACTAAGAGAATATTTCCAGAAGCTATCTTGTAAGAAATATTTGCACTCTGAAAACATTGAGGTGGTGTTCATTTTTGTTTTTTTCACTTCTTCCACAGGTTCCAGCAGGCAGATTACTTTCTGAGCAGGCCATCTTAGTAAGTTTAAATATATTTTCATTTGTCAAGCATATTGTAGATATTCAACATGGCTTTAAACATGTAACTGCTATTCTATTTTGTTTAATAACCTGTTGAATTATGACATGACAATTCCAAAATCTTTGTATATTATGTATTTTGTACTGAGGTTTGAAGAAATAGCCCACTAGCTTTCTGCTTATAGACAGTTATACAGTGGTACCTCGGTTCACAAACTGATTCTTTCCATGATTCTGGTTGCAAATCAAACTAGATGAGAGCTGAGTCAAATTTAGTGGTTAGGTTCAATGTTGACCTTATGGAGAGTCAATTATGGTCCAATTCATGAAAATAATTAAGTTCATGAACCGAGGCACCACTGTAATTGCTTTTTGCTTTCAGTTTGGAAGGGTATATGAACAAAAAATTGTGTGCTTGTGGTTCCTAAATCACTTGTAGACCTCACTGTTTATTAATTGTATTATTGTATTATCAATAACAATTGCATGACACCCTTCTTTACTGGTTTTCCATTACATGTATAGTTCTTCAGTAAGAATGTGTTACATTAATAGCTCAACAGTCTGCCAGCAATCAAGTACAAGCAGAATTGAATTCATTATTAAATCACCATGCCATCCAGTGTAAATATGACTTGCAGTTGTTTCTATATATCTAAATGTCTGCTGTCCAAGATAAAGTAGTGCATTTAGTATGGCCGTTAGTATTACAGCAGAATACAAATCAGATAAATGTTCCTGGTAACTTATGTTTAGAAGGAATTTAAGTAAGACTCTTAGCTACCACATATCTCAACAATCTTCATCTTCACATACTGAACGTAGGCAGTTTTCATTCCAGTTGTAACTGCTTTTAATCAGAATTGCTTTATAGTGTTCATGTCTAGTATAATTTATTCCTGTGTGTGTTAGCTGGGTCTGTAATCCCAGTACTCTAGGAGGCTGAGGCAGGAGGATTGCAAGCTGAACTCGAGCCTGGGCAATTTAGTGACTCAGTGAAAACTTATCTCAAATATAAAATAAAAAAAAGGACTGGGGATGTGGCTCATATAGAAAGTGACCAAAGGAAGGCTGTTGGACAAGATCTTGGAAATATATCGTGTGAAGAACAAATGAATAAATGAAGTATGTTTTACCTGAAACATTGATCTATGATGATTTTCATAGTTCTTAAAAGATGAAAGAAAGAAGCTTGAACTAAGACCAGTAGAAATTACTCAGCCTTATTGACTTCAAACCTACTGGAGTCCACTTCATAATCAGAAGATTTTGTGGGAGACGTTTTTCTTCTTCATTTACAAAGAGGTAAATTTCCAAGACTGAGCTTTAATGTCTGCATTTAATGAAAGCTCATTAAAATAGCAGCTCTGAGTTATATAAGATCATGGACTTTGTGTGTGTGTGTTTGTGTGTGTGTATGTAAAAGAGAGAGAAAGAGAGACAGACAGACAGACAGACAGACAGATTGAAATTGAACAATTTAGTAAGACTTTGTCTTAAAAAAACATTTAAAGGGCTGGTGATATAGTTCAGTACAAAGGCCTTGGTTTCAATCCCCAGTATCACAAAAAAGCTGACCTTAGGATGGCTGTTGTCTATCATAATTTGGATGGCCGTTAATGCTCTTTGTTGATTTCATTAAATTTAGAAATGCAGATTCTTTAGCCCCATCTACACCTGTGAACTTCTGGATTAGAAACTCTAAGGGGTAAGGTCTGCAGGTGGCAGTTTAACACACTTTTCAGGAGATTTTTATGCATACTTAAATTGAACAACTAGCTGTTGAAAAGATGCATTCATTCACTCTTCTGGTAGTATTGCTAACTTTAGACAGTCTCTGTTGAACTATCTTTGCTAACACAAGGAGCTATTCTATCTTTATGCAATAAAGTTTCATCTTCAAGGACACAAGGAGTGCTGAGTGTAATGGCACATATCTGTTGTCTCGGCTATTCAGGAGAGATCATTTAGATCCAGGAATTCAGGACCAGCTCAAGCAACATACAGAAACTCCATCTCAAAGATAAAACAAAATCAAATGAACACAGGGATCAAAGTTTAGTTCTCAAATACTGTTTACTGCTCGCTTCAACAAATGAACTGGGTCTGCATGTACATAAATCCTCAGGGCTCCTATAGATTTCCTTAGTAAATCCAAAGGTTTTACATACCCACTCTGTCTCTAGAATCTTTTATACTGCATGAGAGTTTAAACACTACCTCAGAAGGATTTCTAATCTCTACTTGTGCCCCTCAAAAATATTAAAGGTTATTAAAATGAAAGGATTGAAAATATCCAGTTTAGTAAGGATATAGAGCAACTAGAACTCTCACATTATATCAAAATAGTCAAACACAGGAACAGCCAAATGATCATCAGTTGTAGAATAGAAAATTTGCGAAATACTACACAGTGATTTAAAATACTTTGAATATTATTTTATTAACATTCAATTTTATAATCTTGAGTGAAATGAATCAGACTCAAGAGTTCCACACTGTGTAATTACAGTTTTTTTTCACTTTTCTTTTTCTTTTTTTGGTACCGGGGGTCGAACTCATGACCTCACATTTGACAGGCATGTGCTTAAGCCACTGAGCTAAATCCCTGGCCCTGTAATTACATTTTTAAGGAGTTGAAAGACAAAAACCATATGGTGATAAAAAACAGAAGAATGGTTACTTATTTCTTGGGTTAGAGAGGAACTGTTGACTGAGAAGGTGATTGGGAAGATGTGGAACACTGGCATGTTCTGCATTTTGATCTGGGTTGTGGTGACACATACACTATCTGACGTTCAGCCCTTATGATGTCAAAATAATAGAGGTTATGAAGTCTACACTGCCAGAAGTTCACAGGTGCAGGTGGGGCTAAAGAATATTCATTTCTAAATTTAATGAAATCAACAAAGAGCACAGTGTAAGAGCTACAGAATTTGTTTATTTCAGTAGTCCTAGAGAGAGGCAGTGTTGAAAGACGTGAGTAGTTGGTGTCTCAGTTACTTTTCTCATTGCTGGGACAAAATACCTGACATCCAAAGTTAAAGGAGGAAAGGTGTATTTGGCTCACAGTTTGTAGAGGTTTAGTCCATTGTTAGCTGGATCCAAGGCAGGGTGACATGGCAGAGGGACATCACAGGAGTGAAACATTCCATGTCCTCTTTCTGTGTTTTATATTGTATGCCAGATACCTGCCCTCAGGCAGTGTAGCCTTCATACCCTCTATCCTAGCCACAACTATGCCAAACCAATCAGTGGACTGATATAGCAATCACACACCCTTGATCCTGGCACCACACAATCTAGATCCAGCCACCTCTGAAAATCAACCCCCCATGACTGCCTGAGGTTTTGGGGACACCTAGACACAAGCCATAACAGTTGGATTTGGGATAACTTTTGGAGGGCTAGAGTCAATAAAATTTAAAAACTACAGTTTGAGAATGTTGCCAGCTCATCGGTTTTTTGGGAAGTGACAGTATCATAAGGGCTTTATTTTTTGTACCAGGAATCGAACTCAGGAACTTGTGCTTGCTAGGCAGGCTTATAGAATATTCCTTGGACATTTCTTCTTTGTGTGTGTTTTTATTTTTATTTTAGTTTTGTTTTGAGACAGTCTTGCCATGTACTTTAGGCTAGCCTCAAACTCAGCAATCCTCCTGCCTCATCCTCCAAGTGTTGGGATTACAGGCAAATGCCCCCCCCCACCCAGCTTGTTTTTTAGTTTTTTACTTTACAAGCCACTGCAATTTTGTTACTAAATATATATTCTCTAGAGTTAGATATCTATTCTGGGTTCAGATTACTACTATATATCAGTTGTGCATTTTTGCAAATTACTTAATTTTTTATTTGTAAAGTATGGAAATTGTCAGCAAGTATTTTTGCAAGGAAAAAATAAGATACTGACTGTAAAGCACTTCTCATGATTTATGCAACATGGATTTTTAAATGGAACAGTTTGGAGCAAGAGCATACTCTTAAATGTGATAATGAGGTTTATAAAAAAAAGTCAAGCATAGTAGAGCATGCTGTAATCCTAGCACTCAGGAGGTTGAGGCAGAAAGATTGTTGCACGTTTGAGGCCAGCCTGGACTACAAAGTGAGCTCAAGACCAGCCTAAAATGCATAGGGAGACCATATCTCAAAAGAAAAAAAAAAAACCTCAAAGGACAAAAAACAAACAAAAAAACTAAAGAGCTGGGATGTAACTCATAGGTAAAGCACTTATTTAGCATGTGTGAGGCCTTGGGTTTGACCTCCAGTACTGCAAAACAAATAACAGAAAATTTTGCATTTATTCTACAGAAAGCTAATTTTAACATTTTAAATTTTTATTCTTCACAAACCATAAATTGTCTCAACAATGGTTTTGATAGATCATTTGAAAAACAGCTTATACCTTGTCCAAGTCCATTTTGTGCTGCTGTAACAGGATACCTCAAACTGAGTAATTTATAAAGAACGAATTTATTTTCTCACAGCTCTAGTGGCTGGGAAGTCCAAGATGAAGGTATCAGCATCTAGTGGGCACATTTTTACTGCATTACCACATGGCCAAAAGCAGGACAAGAGAACAAGTAGGGTGGACCTCTCAATTTTAAAATGGCCCTAATCCCATCCCTAAGGACAGAGTCTGCATGGCCCAGTCATCTCCAAAATATACCACCTCCAAACACTGCCACAAAGGCAACCAAATTTCAACACAATTTTTGGAGAGGAAAACATTCAAACCATTGCACTCCTGCAGTGGTGATCATGCACAATCCACTGTATGTATCGACTTTTTTTTTTTTTTTTGGCCAGGGATTGAGCTCATGACCTTGCATTTGCCAAGCAGACACTTAACACAGCTGAGCTAAACACCTGGCTGTATGGACCTTTTAAACATTTGGGTTTAATGGTTTTGGGTAAGAACTGCAAACTAGATAATAGCTGCAACCTACCACTTGCAATTTCTCATTTCTTTATTTAGTTTTTGTTGTACCCCAAAAGGCTACACCCCAAAATAAAATGAAAATTGTAAAAAGGCAAAAAGAATAAAAAGGCCAAGAGGTCTTGGAAGGAAAAGAAGAGAGCACTTTATTATTTAGGCCGATATTCAGTGGCAGTGTGGGGGTGGAATTTACACTGCTGTGCAACTAGGCTAAGATTTGGGGGTGGTTTATAAAGGGAAAAAACCTGCAAAGATGTGGGGGGCCCACACCTGTGCATTCCTGAGGACACTGGACATCCTGTTTTCTCCTTTTTAAAGGTCAAGGGGCGTGGCGCATACAGAACAGAATGGCAGTGCTAAGAGTTAGAGTACAACATTCCCCACTGATTTTTATCAGTGAGCCAAATCATTGGCTCATAGCTGAATCTACAGGTACTAGCTCATAACCCGGGATAGCTAAGATCATCAGCTTGACAGCCTGTATTCGGCCTTTTGCATAAGATACCAGTTTATTTATGATACAGGGACTGATAGTTACACTGACTAAAAGCACTATTAGGGGTCCTATGGCTGCTGATATGAGGGTGGGCAACCAAGGGGAGAATGAGGACCAATGTTTAAACCAATTTTGTTCTGCCAGTTGAGCTTGTTCCCTTTCCTGTAGGCATTTCTTAAGGGCAGCCACATTTTGTTTAATAACTACAGAGTGGTTTGTATATAAGCAACAGGTTTCTCCTAAGGCCAAACAGAGACCTCCCTCTTTTAGAAAAAGAAGGTCCAAGCCTCTGCGGTTTTGTAAAACCATTTCAGCTAAGGAGCTTAGAGAATCTTTTAGTTTAGATATTGAGTTGCCAAGGCTAGTTAGGTCTTGGTTAATGAGTGTAGTGAGGTGTCTATAGTTTTGGTCTGCTATTAATGAAACTAGATATACTTAATCCTGTTGATCTAGCCATCTCAATTTTAAGTAGCACATTTCCAAGTATAACAGAAGAATTTCTTCTCAGGCGAGTATGAACAATACTGAGAGTATAATCTCATTTTAATGGAAACATTTTGCAGTAAAGGTTCACCAGTCTTATGAATAAATCTACCAAAACTTATCTAATACTGTCAAATTCTGAACAGATTTGTTTTTTTTTCAAACCTGTTACTGGCAGGTACTATAAACCAAGGCAAATAAAATTTATATCTCTTTAATCTTTTTATAACTTACTACACACCTTTAAGTTGAGCTTTTCCTATCTTTTTTCACATTTTGGCACAGCCAGACAGTTTATTTGAAGACAAAACCACTTTCTATGTTCCTCTTTTTTCTTTACTTATTACCAGTCAATTTCTATCTTCTTGCTTTTCAGACAACATTAAAACTTTCAATAAAATCCTTGAAGTGATTTTCATGAATCATTCCATGTGTTTTCACTACCTTAAAATGCTACACTTCACTGTAAATTTGAAATACTTCAAACATATTTTATGCAAATTTTAGGTGACAATATAAAAATCTTAAATTTTGCACGCACGGCTTAACAAAGAATGCTGGTAGAATTTCAGTATTTGGAAAATTCTGAATTTTAGCATATACTGCAAATATCACAAATGATTGTACTGGAAGTCATGATGAATCTATAATCAGAAAAACTCATTAATTTCATACATATTTCATCTGATTAAAAATATGAGGCTTGCATTTTCTAAATAATCCAAGAAAATCTCTTTTTAAAAGGCCACAATTTAACTGTAATCTGAATACCTTTAGCTGCCATTAAAAAATAAAATAAAATTTAAAAAGAAAGGAAAAACAAACCCAGATCTTTGGAAGCTAGACTGCATTTGATGTCCCTTTACACTCTTGGATAATTGTAAACCATCAGTGGGGGCCTTATTCAGTAGAAATCAAAGGTCTAGCGTTACAACACCCTGGACAGTTGCATTAGTTGCCAACATCTCACCAGTATTATAGTCAGTTATTAACCAGGTCCCATAAACAGTGTTGTGAATAGGGGCTCGCTGGGCTCCCAAAGGGAAGCCACAAACAAGCAACAACATTAAAAGCATTTGGTTATCTCAAGCTTTAAAGGGTTCTTAGGGATGCACAGTCCACTTATCTGGAGGGTGGTCATCGTTGGACATCAGGACCAGCTTGATGTGCGTGTAGTGAATCCAGGCAGGCTTTCTGGTGACCCTGACTGCAGTTGGGGTGCTGAGGACCAGGGTATAGGGTCCCTCCCAGCAAGGCTCGAGGGATTCCTGCTGTTGCTGTTTGATGAGGACTAACATTCTGGGGTCAGCAGCAGGTTGGTTGTCCCTTGAAGAGGCCTCAGGTGCTGGGTGCTGTTGTCTGAATAAGCGGTAAGTTGAAGTCAGGATGGGCTGAATTGCCTGGAGGGACTTAATAAGGTCCTGGTTAGCAAGATCAGCAAGCTTTTTCTCAGACATCTTAGGGATGAGGGGTGGAGGTCTCCCATATAGTGTTTCAAAAGGGGAAATTCCAGCAACATAAGGAGTACAACACGTGCGCAAGAGGGCAAAAGGAAGGAGACTCACCCAGTTTTTGCCAGTTTTTAAGGCCATTTTAGTTATCACCATTTTTAAAGTGCTATTTATCCTTTCTACTTGTCTTGAGCTTTGAGGCCGGTATGCACAATGAAGTTTCCAATCAATCTGTAAAGCCTGAGTTAATTTTTGGATCACTTGGGCTATGAAAGCCGGGCCATTATCAGACCCCATAGATAAAGGCAAGCCGAATCGGTGTATAATCTCATATAAGAGTTTTTTACTACTATGAGAGCTGACTCTGACTTGTTAGGGTATGTTTCTACCCAGCCAGTGAAAGTGTCTACCATTACCAGCAAATATTTATGTCCTTGTAGCCCTGGCTTTTCCATTTTAGTAAAGTCTATTTCCCAATGTTTTCTTGGCGTGGTTCCTCGAAAACGCATTGTCTCAATTGGCAGTTGTTGCTTTGGATTTACAAGTTGACATTGTGGGCATCTGAGGCTTGCAGACTGGGCAAGCTTGGACAATTGAGGAATAAAATATCGTTGTGAAAGAGATCAGCCAGTTTTGATCCTCCCAAATGAGCTGACCTATGAGCCTGCTGAATAAGTTCCCTCCCTAGTGCCTCTGGCAATAGGACTCGCTTGTTGGGCAGCTGATACCAGCCTCCAGGGATATTAGGCTTGGCTTGGAGTTGGGTTGCTAGATGGAGGTCCTTTTGAGTATACACATGTTCCGACAAAGTGGGAGGAATCAACAGTAATGTCAGGGCCATCTCGGTCCCCACTGATTTTGCAGCTGTCTTTCGGGCTTTGGCATCTGCCAAGTTGTTTCCCCTCATAACAGGATCATGGGCACTACAATGTATAATTGCAACCTTTTCTGGCATCCAGATGGTGGCCAGTAGATCAAGTATCTGGGGGGCATTTTTGATCTTTTGTCCCCCAGAGGTCAACAGGCCCTGTTTTTGATAAATGGTTCCATGGACATGGGCCATTGTAAATGCATATCTGCTGTCAGTATAGATATTGACCCGCTTCCCTTTTGCCAGTTTGGGAACCTCAGTGAGAGCAATAAGCTCAGCCTTTTGAGCAGATGTACCTGGCTCCAGGGCTTGCTCCCACAAAACTTGGGATTCAGTAGTAACCGCTGTGCCCGCGACTCTCTTACCTTGATGGATATAGTTACTCCCGTCAGAGAAGTATGAGGGGGCCTCAGGCAAGGGCTCATCAGTCAAATCTTGTCAGAGACTTTGGAGGTGAACAATTACCTCAGAACAGTCATGGAGAGATGTGGAAGGATCACCATCAGGCAGCAATATAGCAGGATTCAACGCTGCAGTTGTCTTGTAACCAATGGAGGCAGGGTCTAGAAGTAGGGCCTGATAATGCATAATCCTGGCATTTCACAGCCATCGGCTTGGCGGGGCCTTGATTAGAGTTTCCAGCGAATGTGAGGAAACAACAGTAAGCTTCTGTCCAAAAGTTAACTTTTGGGCTTCCTTTACCAATAAGGCCACTGCAGCTACTATTCACAGACAGGGAGGCCACCCAGCGGCCACATTATCAAGTCTTTTGGATAAATAGGTCACTGAACATTGCCAAGGTCCCAAGCTTTGAGTTAATACTCCTTTAGCTATGTTCCCTTTTTTATCAACATAGAGAGAAGGGCTTATGTAAATCAGGCAAAACCAGTGCAGGTGCTTTAGAACCTAGTGTCACAGTTGGAGTTGCTGCTTCAAAACTGAGTTGGACCTTTAGTTTGTGTAAAAGGTCCCACCCTAAAAGGGGATCCAGACACTCCGGCACCCAGAGAAACTCATGAGAGATAGTCTTCTGCCCAGGACTGGCAAGCCAGGCTTGCAGTTTCGGATAGACCTTTTCAGTACCAGTGGCTCCTAATACTATGTGTTTTTTGTTTTTGTCAGAGTCCCTAATGGCTGTGTCAGAACAGAATGAGCCACTCCTGAGTCTACCAGAAAATCAATGGGTTGGCCCCCCACTTGTAAGGTTAGCCTGGGCTCAAGGGAGGCAGCAGAGCCCTGACCCCCTCAATCTCGGGATAATAGAATCTTTGCATCTTTTTCTCTTTTCGCTTTTAGTCTGGGGCAATTTCTCTGCCAATGTCCCGTTTCTCTGGAGGGCGCTTCTTGCCTCTCTTGTCATCCTTATCTTTGCTATCTGGAGGCGTAACTCTTGTAGTTAAGATTTCCAGCACCTTGGTTACCTTTTTACCATTGACCTCCTGCCAGCTCTCTCAATTATCAAATACTTTATGAGCAATTTCTACGAGCTGACTAAGGGGCATCCCTTCAAATCCCTCAAGCTTTTGCAACTTTTTTTAACATCTGGGGCCGATTGAGTAACAAAGGCGACATTAATGCCCTTGTTTAATCAGGCGCAACCGGGTCTATGGGTGTATAAGGAAAACAGGCCTCCAATAACTGCTCTAGATAAACCGATGGAGATTTAGCCAATTGTCTTACCTCTGAAACCTTGGACCGATTTGTTTGTGGGTCTCTTGGCAGCGCCTCTGAGGGCTCTACGGAACAACTGGTGATACTGGGCTAGAGCCTCCCTACCTTTCGTGGTGTTGGGGTTCCAGTCAGGTTAAGATAAAGGGAAATTCTGGTTCAGGCGATCTGGGTCCGAGGACTAATTTCCATCTGGATCCAGCACTGCCCTTCATCCCAATGCCCGAATACACTCTCTCTCCTCTGCGGTGAGTAACACCCGCAGTATCTGCTGACAATCATCCCAAGTGGGACGATGGGTGGAGAAAATGGATTTTAAGAGAGAAATGAGACTTTGGGGGTCTTTAGAGAATGGTGGGTTTTGCCCTTTCCAATTATATAGACAGGAAGTAGAGAAAGGAACATAGACAAAAATGGGGGCTTAGAGTTGGGCATCTCCTGCAAGGAGCAAAAGGTGGGAGTGGGGGCTGTGGAGGAGGAGTCTGGTGACTCTGGGTGTGGTCTGTTAGGGCTCGGTGGACGAAGAGGAGGTTCCTCATCTTCCGGAGGTGCTGGTGGTGCCACGGGTGGAGCCGACAGGCGGTAAGTGGCCGGTAGCAGCTCCTCCACATCTCCCTCTGGTAGGACCGGTGGTTTCAGTTTTTCTCTTAGCGGTGCTAGCAACGGAGGGTTACTGGGCTGCTGCCTGGAAGCCTTAACAAACTTTTTTGAAACAAGGGAGGAGAATCAAAAATAAGATCAATCCAAATCTGTATATAGACAATGTGGTCAGGATGAGTCAGAGGGCTGAAAACTATCTCCGGACTGCCTCCGCGATAGCCATGTCGAAGCTACCAACAGATGGTCATTCAGGGACTCCACAAGGCCACTCCAAGGAAGTGAGCACATGAAGTCTCCTGGGATGAACAGGTTCACCGTATCCCTGGGCTCTTTGCTTAAATTCCTTAAAATGATTAAGAACTAGAGTTAGAGAAGTTAAAGGGACAGATGAAGATTCTTGTCCCATGGTGACTAGTAAGAAAATGGTTGGTTAAACACACACAATAAGGCAACACAGAAGATACAAAAACACCAACAATGCACTGGTATCCAGTGACAGAGTGAGGGTGGAATTTACATTGCTGTGCAACTGGGCTAAGATTTGAGGGTGGTTTATAAAGGGAAAAAAACCCACAAAGGTGGGGACCCACACCTGTGCATTCCTGAAGAAATGGGACATCCTGTTTTCTCCTTTTTAAAGGTCAAGGGGCGTGGCACATACAGAACAGAATGGCAGTGCTAAGAGTTAAACAGTTATCTTATCAGTGACACCATTAAAAATTTCTGAATTATTACCTATTCAGCTTAAATTCTGCCAAAGGTCAAATGCAATTATACTGGGCTTTAGCATATTGACAGGCCAAAGCAAGTGGATGAAAGAGTTTTAAAGTGTTTTCAGAGCTCAGCAAAATTGCAGCCAAAGAAATTTTTCTTGGAAGAAACGTGATGTATACATCTATATTTTCTTTCTTTTGAGAAAATGGAATGGTCCCCCATGTAATAATACATAATTCAGACAATATCTTCTATATCCAATTAGTTATAAAAAGAACTACCCATCAAAAGACAATCTCAGTAGCAAAGGCATTTTATTTTTGTAAAGGCAAATAAAGGTTTCATTTCTTTTGAAAACTCAGTGTTCAAAACATTACTTTCTAGAAAAATATAAACAGAATTTTCTTACAGTATAACAACCTAGGCTTGTTATTTTCAGTTGTAGTGCTTCTTAAGTGGAGGAACACATCAGAATCATGTGAGGGCGGCACACCTTCCAAGTACACCTGGTCAGGCCCCAGTGTTCATGCAAGCCTGGGGTTCTGAGGCTGCAGGGTGGGGATATTCATGTTTACATACTCCTTGGGCTTCAACAGTTCTTTGAATCATATGGCAGTTTGGATAATCTGAAAACTTTTCCATTCTCTGTTGGAGACCACTACAAAGCTGCTTTGAGCAGGATTTAAATTTTACTAATTGGCTTTCTATGTTTATCTGTGAGTCTGTCCTGAAAACACCTTGGCTCCTCCACTAATTAAGTAAATGGAGACAGCAGTTAAAGGAAGTTTACACATATTGTCTCCATTCTACCTTGACTGTTATCTTGGAAATAAGATGGTTCTCCTAAATTGGCCTAATTTACAACTTGGAGACTCCCCGGGGTCCTGCTCATTTCCTGCCTTTTCTTAGTTTTCTCACCCTTTGTCCGCGGTCCAGAGAAGACGGGGGTCTTAGCCCTAGGAGTCAGGAGCTCAACTAAATGGTTTTGATCCTCCTGGATGGAGCCCCTAAAATTATACAATTTGTCTATTTTTATTTAACCTCCACCGTACATTCGTTTTGAAGATGGGGATCTAGGGCAGAACCCGATAATTCTAGAAAACACAGGAAGTACTAGATAGAGTAAGGCAAGTATCTTTTTAAAGTCATAGTTAACTGGGGTTGTAGCACAGTGGTAGCACACTTGCTTAGCATGTGTAAGGACCCAGGTTCAGTCTTCAGCACCAAAAAAGCAACAATAACAAAATCAAAATGAAGATGTAGGTAGTATGAAGGAAAATATACTGTTGTGTTATTTAGCAAAGGTGACAAGATCTGAGAAATATGTCTTTAGGTGATTTTGTTATTGTACAAACACCATAGAGTACTTACACACCTAGGCTATGTGATATGATATAGCCTGTTGTTTCTAGGGCTATAATGAATAGAATGACATGAGTTTAAATGAAGCACAAGATAAGATGAAACATTCAAGGGACCAGATAAACGAGATGCATAAGGCTGCTGCCAGTATGCATTGCTGGAGTAACATAGCATACTGTTTTACAGTAAAGTTTTTTAAAATATAAAAATAGAATGTACTCTAATGACAAAAGATATAGTATAGTAAATACATAAACTAGCAACATAATAGTTTAGCATCATTATCAAGTATTATGTACTGCACATAGTTTTATATA
Source organism: Hydrochoerus hydrochaeris (assembly GCA_004027455.1). Classification (NCBI taxonomy): domain Eukaryota; kingdom Metazoa; phylum Chordata; class Mammalia; order Rodentia; family Hydrochaeridae; genus Hydrochoerus; species Hydrochoerus hydrochaeris. Next base: position 155,607 of record PVLA01002372.1, on the reverse strand, counting down.
TATATATATATATATTTTTTTTTATTGGATGGGCAGCACAATCTGTTTACACCAGTATCACCACAAACACATAAGGAATACTTTATACTATGATGTTAAGACATTATGACATCATTAGGCAATAGGAATTTTTCAGCTTCATTATAATCTCATGAATGGTAAAGCTATGAGAATTAATGACCATCTTTCCTCAAGTGATTTGTAATCTCAATTTATATTAGCTGTGTGATTGGGCAATGTTGAACTAAGTAACTGGTATAAAAATGCTCCTGGCCTGGGAAACCCTTTGGACTTCTGGCAAAATCAAATGCAGGCTTCTCATGAGGGATACACTCAGGCCAGAGAAAACTGGCATTACAACGAGGGACACTGGAAAGATGTTACATAGGACCCAAGTATTCCTAGAGTGCAGAGTGGCTGAAAAAAGGGTGACAAGAATGGTAATCTGTGGTGAGCAATTTGTTTACATGGTTGTGCTTATGATTTATCCAGGACTGTATAGTTTTATCTTGAGACTCTTTAGTCAGCTGTGGGTTAGTTGGGGGAGGCATAAAAGTAGATTCATCACTGACACAATGATTTATTATTTTGTGTTTCATTGGGATACTAAAACTGGTCAAATAGTTGTGAAATTCTCACAGTCCTTTTTCATGGAGGTATAACCCCACATTAAAATCAGCATGCTAACATTATAGTACTACACTGAGCCTTATAAGAAGAGTCAACAATATTTTAATTTACTTAGCATTATTTCACTTGCTGATTCTTTACAAATTGCATCTGCTTGTTCAGCCTGTCTGTATTGAAACATACACCAATATGCAATGGCCTCAAGGACTTGATGCAGGGAATTGCCCGCAGAGCCTACTTGGAATCCCAGTGTCAATCAGAAGAAGGCATTGGCCATTGATGGAGCTAAGTAAGAAGGAACTATGTCCTTCTATGTGCTAGCCTGGAGAGAGGGTCTCCTATGAATCTTGGTAAATATCCAAAATATCTGACGCTTCAAACCTTGAAATTGTGTCTGGCTGATAAAAATCTGGTTCCATTTAACATTGAAGTTATCTTTCTTTGCTTTAATTTTATAAATCTCAAGCTATTTTCTAACATATCAAAAGGAAAAACAATGTACCAGTTAGATAAAAAAAAAGTATACATGATCATTGCCTTCCTTAGTAAAAACGAGTCTTAATAAAGCACGTTGGTATGTAGCATTTACTCCCTAGTGGGTTAGTTTAAATCAGAGTCTCTGAGATAAATAAAGTGCATCAACTTTAGCAACTGAGGGCCAGACTTAGACCAGGGTAAGTTCTTCAAAATAAGGCAAATGGAGTAGCATTTTAGACTTTCTGACTGTGTGCTTTCCTTTGCACATCTGCACTGCATCTGGGAAAGATTGTAATCCACACTGACAACTAAAAAGCAAGATGAGGCAGTTTGTGCCTATAGTGTGAGTTCATAACCCAACACTATCAAAACTGCCCTCAAAAGTCAATAGCAACATTCTTACTGTTGCTATTCTACATTCTCAATGTAGTTTGTGTTATTTTACAATGCAGTTCAGGCTGGCCTTAAATTCACTGTGTAGCCCAGGCTGGCCTTGAACTTGCAGCAATCCTCCTGCCTCAGCCTCCCATGTACTGGGATTGCAGGTGTGCACCACCATGCCTGGCAGTGTCTTAGTCTTTATTCTACATTCTCCTTGATGTGTAAAGCTATTCATCATCATTTCGGTTCATGGGAATCCTGTTTGAAACTTTGCAGACTGGAAAGAGACGGAAGAGTGAGACTGAGCCAAAGTTCAGGCAACTAGGCACAAAGTCCAAATATTTACCAAGCATCTTCTGGGTGCTAGGCATTTTCTTTTAGGCACTTGGAATGTATCAGTAAATAAAACACAGGAAGACCTCTGTCCACATGAAGGAATATAAACATCTCCAGGAAAATTAATGAAGGATCATGTTTACCTTCCTGTGGGTTGTATTCTTTCCTTTATTACAGTACATTTCAGTCCTTACAACATATTGTTACAATTATTTGTTTATAATCTTTCTTTTCTGGACTGTAGGCCTTCGTATAGCCTGAATGTCCTATCTTTTTCTGACACATGGCAGGCATTCAGTAAGTGGAAGTAGAATGAATATATGAAGCTGGACTAAGCTGCTAAAGGAGTTGTTTAGCTCTAATGGTTTAGACAAATTGTGCTTATCTTGGTCTTAAGGAAGACAGACTTTATATGAAAAAGAAAATCATACAAATGAATACTACCCTAAGGGAATACTAAGTGCTTCTTTCCTCTCTTTCCCCTGGCTCCCTAGGTAAACCAACATTATTTCTCTGGAGTAACAGAGCAATCTCTCAATGTGTCTCTACCTCCAGCTAGTCTTCTGCTGCATCTCTTCTTCATAGTGGAGTCAGGAGGTGCTATGGAAATAGGTATGAACATGACATGCCTCTTGAAATTTTTACCATGGTTTTGTATTTTCGTCAGTTTCTGCTATGTACCCCCTCCCACCAGTCTTAGTAGCTTATTTTTATGTGCTGAGAGCAATGGGTCAATAGCAGTTTGGTTCACCAAGGCTGGGCTCAGCTACCTATGACACAACCCCAGGCTTCCAGATGGCTGTAGATCTAGTTCATGAAACTCCTCTCTAGGGTCCCAGCTGAAGTTTCAACAACTCACTGAAATTTATCCTTTTCATAGAAAATACTGGGAGTGACGAGAGGGCAGCCCATCCACGCAGACTCATTCACAACTTCTGCTGGCCTTCTCTGCTAAAATTCCATCAGCCAGAGAAAGCCATATTGCTAAACCCAAAATCAAAGGGCAGGGAAGTCATTCTGTCCATCCTGAAGCCATGGCAAGGACAGGAAGTGACAGCTCTGCAGTATAAAGAGAGTGAATAATTGCAAACCATTCTAATAGTTCCATCTTCCATCCTAGATTTTTTTTGTCTTCTTGAGATAGGGTCTCGCTATGCAGTTCAGGCTCGGCTTGAGCTCATTTTGTAGCCCATGCTGGTCTCGAACTCACAACAATCCTCCTGCCTCAGCCTCCCAAGTGCTGGGATTACAGGCATGAGCCACCATGCCTGGCTTAATAGTTCCATCTTAAATGTTAGGGATACATTCCAGGACTTGCAGGGGAAAACCGAAACCCAAACCTTATATGTGCTGTTTTTTCCTATACACATATCCATGATAACATTTAATTTATGGGTACAGAAAGAGATTACCAACAATAACTACCATTAAAACAGAGCAAGTATAATAATATACTTTATCAAAGTTATATAAATGTAGTTTCCTAAAGTAATGTTGACAGTAGGTAATTGAAATCTCTGAAAGCTAAACTGAGGATAAAAGTGGGAGACTACTGTAACCCAACAGCTCCTTTTCCTTGACCTTAGAGTCAATTTCAAACCTCTCTCACAATCTCTTTCTCTTATTTTTTTCCATTTTCTTCATGTGAAGTATCTCGCTACACTCCCTGCCATCTCCCATTACTCCATTTACCTAGTCATCTTGCAGTTTCAATAATAAAGCCTGCTAGCTGTCATTTTCAAGCCTTTATATATACTGTTGCTTTGTCCCAACCTGCTCTTTCCCTTATCTTCCCTCCCGCTCTTCCTACCTCATCACTGTACAGTATCTGCTATTCCTGGTCAGCAGGGTAAATGCAAGAATGAATGAAACCCTCCTTCTCTGCACTGCCAACATTCTAGCCCTTGATTTTATCAAAGCCTTCATTGCCAGGCATTGTTTTTTTTTTCTTATTTAATAGACTGTTGCTATTGCTAAACTCTGACCTTCGAGAGGTTGTGAATGTGACTATTTCATCATTTTCTTCCAGCACCTAATATAGCCCTTTACATATAGGAAGCACCCATTTTATTTTTATTTAATGAATGTTACATGAGTACAATTTGGTTTCATGATCTGCTCAAGGGGATTTATTTTGAGAAGTCTAGTGTATAGATATGCCCTCGAGTCTCATGGCAACAAAATATGTGTGTAGCTCTTGCTTTTTTCAAAGTCTACTCTGTTCTCTGCTGTTTATTTCTTTGTTAGCTTTTGTTGTCCACACACTATATTGTAAGACAGACTGTGGGTGACCCTAGTAGCTTGAAGAGTGACTATGTCTTGTGGCTATAATAAAAAGACAGTTGTACTGCTAATATTTGCAACAATTCAAAGGATTTATCCTGAATAATGATCAGCTCTTATGGCTAACTGGATGCCAAGGGACAAGGGCATCACTTCCAGGCAGGAGTGGCGGGATCTGCCTTCATTGCATACAATGCTCCACATTATTTGTTTATGGCCAGAAGACTAATTCTTAATGGAGGCATTTCTGAGTGAAAAGAGACCCAGATGTTATACTCTAATTTTATTTTTTAGACTGTGTCAATTTATTCAATTCTGGCTTGAGGGCCGGGAGAGAAATCAGTTACACCTGACTAGCTGCTCTGCATGAAAATGTGAACAATAATGTTTTGTCCTTGGAAGAAAATGCCATTAAAGACAGGAAGCATTCCTATTCCCCAATAAAGGGCAGGAAAGAAGACTGATTAAGAATTAGAAAGTGGCGGACTTAAAGATGTTGCAGGATAGGGATGGGATGTTGGAGGATGGAGCATGGGAAAAGTAATGGAAGAGACCCAAATCTTCCAGGGCGTCAGCATACGGATTTGTTTACTTCAAGAGGTAATTACCAGCTGAGGCCTGAGTTCTTGCAGCTCATTTCAAATTCTGATGATGGACAAATTATTCTTTTCTCTAATGATAAGAAATCTGATCCAAGTTACATAGTCTCAGAAATGTCTATACTGGTAATTTGCTAGATTTAAGGATCTAGGATTTCACAATTAGATTCTCATTTTTAAAAAACCCATTTTGCTTTATCCAGAAAATTAGTCTTTTATTAGTCAAAATGGATTTGCTTCTGAGGCCTAAACTATTTGGATTCATTTCAGGCAAATGTTTTCTAGGAGCTGGGTTCTTAAATTGAAAGAGAAACATAGGCCAACATAATAACATATTTAATGAATAGCACAAATGCCCTGGCAAACCCCATCCTGGCCAACATTAGAACAGAAAGCACTACTGGAGGTGCCAATTGGTTTCCACTTCCCCCAAAGGTTCAATCATCCTAGCTTACAGTATATAGACTTATACATTTACTTATTTTTTTGTTTTCTGATTCTTTTCTTATGTAAAGCCTGATCCTTAAATTTTTCTTTTGTTTCTTGGTTTCCTTGGATTACTTAAGGACATGATTAACAACATGGAATAATTTGTTTCTCAAATGAGATCAGCAGTCCTTTGGAAGAGGGCATGTGTTCATATGTATGTTGAGGTGTTAAGGCAGAAAGGTATGAAGAGACTTTGTAAACTATAATTTTAATGCCTGAACAGAGATATGTAGAAAACTCTCTCTCTCTCTTCCCCCCTCCCTCTCTGTCCCTCTCCCTCTCTTCTTTTTGGTACCAGGAATTGAACTCATGACCTCATGCATGCCAGACTGTGCCACTGAGCTATATCCCCAGCCTGCGATATGTAGAACCCTTTAGAAGGGTCCAAAATGCATAATATCTCTTATCTGTTGTGTTATATCCATTCATTTCCTAATTATTGAAAAAACTGCTATGAAATTCTCACCATAGTTATTTGAAATTAATAATGACTTTGGGATTTCTCATCTGCTCATTTCCTTATGTTTTGAAATTGAACTTCTCAAAGTCCAGGAGGGAATTGTTCAATGGCTAGAGATAGGATTTCTAACAGGTCAGGGCCTGGGTGAGTAGTAATGTACTGGTCAGAGTTCTTAAATTAGACAAAACCTATAGGCCAGTGATGGTAAACCTTTTAGAGCTTTCAATAATATAAACAGCCCGCGGTAGCACGTGTCATAGGTTTGCCATCACTGCAGGCTATAGAGATATAAGAAAGGAGATTTGTTAGGGGACTTGGTTCTTGTGATTATATAGGCTGAAAAGTCCCACAGCAAGCCAATGTCCAGCTGAAGACCTTGGGATGTTGGTAGTGTGAGCGGCCTGAAAGCCAAAGAACACAGGAAAACCAATGGTATAGTTTTCAGTCTGTGGACAAACTTCTCAGATGGAGAACCTAGAGGAGGCTGAGGGACAGAAACTGGTGTGAGTTCTAGAGTTCAAGGGACAGAGAACCTGGAGTTCTGATGTTCAAAGAAGGGAGAAAGAAACCAATTTGTGTTTTCTCTTTTTTTGTTCTGTCTGGTTGCCTGCATGATTATGTGATACCTGCCTACATTGAGGTTGGATTTTGTCCACTTAACTCTGCTCATAATCAGCCAGTAATTTCCTCAGGAAATATCTTCACAGATGCACATGGGAACATTCCTTCACCAGTTCTCTAGGTTTCCCTTAACCTGGTCAAGTTGATACCTAAAATGAACCATCAGGAGGGAAGAGAAAGAGGTACGAGCATGGACTGAGAGGGGTGTAGCAGGATGAGGAGAAGTAGAGTATAATGAACTAGGAAGGGGAGAAATTTTTCTCAGTGCACACATTTCCAAAGTTCTAGCGAGAAGCCCTGGAAAGAGAATTTGCAGGGGTGAATGGTAAGCTAACCATGCTCAGCTTCCTCTGAATATTACTTTTTCCCTGAAGTTTTCTCACTGGTGATGCTGCCATCACCATCACACCTTTAGAGCTCTTGTAAATGAAGCTAAACCCACATGGCTCTGTGGTAATTGCCAGATCCTTTGATTAATATAGGGAAATGGTTATGGTCAGAAATAGATGAAAGAGTTCTATAACCCCTCCCCCACAACCAGGTGGGCTGTGGCTATAAAAATGTGTCACAGATAAAATTCTGCCAAACATGCAAGTATTTAAAGCAAACAGTCATGAAGTAGGCAACCTATTCCTATGAAATTCTTTCAGTTCCTTAGGCATTCCAACAAGCCCCAAAGGTTTCATCCAAAATGGACTCAGAAATATTCTTTTTTTTTATTTAAAGAGAAACAAAAGCATGTAAAGGGTAGAGGTAATACAGAATTCCGGAAAAAAAAGATAAACAATAAGAAATCATTAGTTAATATATTACATATTGTCCTCTTAGAAATATTTGCTCAAGTTACAAAATTAAAGCATACAAAGTAGATAGTCAAACAGTGAGAGTGTAGACAGCTACGCATGCATGAGTCTCTGCATGTATTTCTATACTTTCTGTATTAGAGGGAAAAACAAAACTTAGCAAGACAAAACAAAACAAATTCCTATAAAGACATGAAACCAAAAAGTCATAAAACCACAATACAAGGTGATCTACAGTGTTACTGTGTTGTTTCTTATTATCTTCAATAGAATGTCTATATCATCAGGCATAATTGAATATAGCAGTATGATTGAGTATAGCAGTAAATAAAAATATTAGTAAAAATAAAACATTATAGACAGTATAAAACTTCAAAGGCAGGTAATAATCAAACCATAGTGGATATTCTATTGGATCTTGTCATCTTCAGTGCAGTTGCATATACTCTCAGACTTGATATTATCAATCATAACAGCTTTGAATAAAATCTATCAATACAAACCAGTGATCCAACAAACCAGGTTCAATTACGATCAGTCATGGTAAAACAGTGTAGGTTTTATAGAGCTTTAGATTAAGTTAATAGGAAATTAAGGATGATTACCATACTTTATCCTGTTATTTTCGGGATTGCTGTCTGTGCCCTCAAATCTAGTACAGGTAGAATGACTGGAACAGAATATAATACATCTAAGCAGAGTAGTGTGAGTAATGTGGGTTTTAAAACCTGGTTCACTATTTATAATATAGTGTATCAAGGCCATCTATGTTAGAGATTCTAGTTATCCTTCTCTGCCTCATTTCTGCTATGCTACTTTTCTGCCTTTGTTTAGTTTTCTCCTTCATTCTACTGCCTGCCCCACTCAATGAGGCCTTTCTGCCACTGTTCCTAAAATCCTGGTATTTTTTTTCTCTCTCTAGAATGTCCTTTAGTATTCTCTATAATGTTGGATTGGTGGTCACAAACTCCCCCAGTTCCTCTTTGTCATGGAAGCATCTTGTTTCTCCATCAACTTCTAGTGACAGTTTTGCAGGGTACATCAATCTGGGCTGGAGGTTATTTTCTTTCAGGGCTTGGAACACTTCGCCCCAACCTCTTCTTGATCTGATGGTCTGTGTTGAGAAGTCAGCCGTGATTCTGATGGGCTTACCTTTATAAGTAATCTGTTTCTTTTCTCTGACAGCTTTTAATATTCTGTTTTTATATTGAATTTCTGGCATGTTGATTATTATATGTCTGGGTGTAGATCTGTTTTGGTTGTAGGTGGCTGGAGTTCTGTATGCCTCACATAACCGAATGTCATTTTCTTTTCCCATGCTTGGGAAGTTTTCTTTAATTATTTCCGTCAGTATCCTTTGTAATTCGCCTGTATGTATTTCTTCGTTCACGTTTCTTAAATTGTAGATTCTCTTGTCATCTTCTAGCCTTTGTATTGTTACTGCCTGTTTTCTTGTTATTTTTAAGAGATCTTTCCTTTCATGATCACACACTGCCAACTTGTCTTCAAGTTTTGATAGTTTATCCTTAGTTTCTTTTAAGGTGTTTTGCCAGCTTTCAATGGAGTTTTTAATTTCCTGATAGTCTCTTTGAATCTGCTGCATGTATTCTATATTTTCTTTATATTCTTTGTAGAATGTTTTTCTCCTTTTTTGTGTTCCTCCCTTCTTCTGTCTGTGTCATCCTGAGAGATGCTTCCTGAGAGCATTTCTTTTATTACTCTACTCATATCCTGCTTTACTTGATTTAATATTTCAGTTTTGAGCTTGTCTACAATGTCCCGAAGATATCTCTTAATGTCCATTGAAGCCATGTCTGATGTTGTGTGTTTGCCGCCCTCAGTTACCCTTGTTTTTCCTTCTCCTGGTTCATTGTTCTCAGGGTTCTGGGCTGGGGGCCTCCTCCTGCCTCTCTCTCCTGTCATGGCCCTGGCTTCCTCCACAGGGCTTATAGTGCAGGCCCCAGCCCCCGTCCCTGTTGGCCATGTTTCCTCCAAAGCACACTGGCAAGGGAACTTTGCCCTCTCCTGGCTGCTCTTGTCACTGAGGTGTAAGCAGGGGCTGTATTTGCCTGCCCCTCTCCACCTGGCCAACAAAACTTCGGTTGCCTTCACCAAGTTAGTACTTGCTAGACGCAGGGAATTGATTTGGGATGGCTCTTTGGGTCCCGGCCAGGGGCGTGGCCCAGTCCAAGCAAATCCCACGAATCTGCTCTGGGGAGGGAGCAACCAACTGAAGTCACTGTCACTCCCATTCAGGCTCCTCCTGCCCGACTCCAACACGTTGCCCATCTGGCTGTGCTGCGCCCCCCCCCAGTGGGGGGGTCTCACCCCCAGCACCGACCATGGACCAATGGAGGTCCCTCCACCGGCTCCGCTCTCCGCTGCCCCCTACCCCGCGCACTTCAGGGCTGCTGCGCTTCCTGTGAGTGGCGGCGGGAATGAGTTTGGGCAGCTCTGCCTGCTGGCACGGATTCAAGCTGCTGTACACTTGGCGAGTCACCACGAAAATGCTGTGTCCCATAAATTTTAGCTGTTTCAGTTGTACCCCAAAGTATTTGACGAGCTCTTTTACCTTTTAATTTCTTCCTGTGTCAAGAGGATCCATCTCCCTCTGTCTGGGTCTCTCCAAGGTGTTTTATTCTGGCATATGAGTTGTTTCTCCCGGGAAGCTTTGTATTTTGTTGCTCACTGATTGGCCATCATGTCTTCTCTCAGAAATATTCTGAAGATAAGGGCATAAACCTTATAGTCAGATCAGGCCTCACCTCACTATTCTTTCTGAAGGGAATAGAGCACAAAAGTCAAATGGAATTCTGGGCCTAGATGTTAGGGGTGCTGAATTTTCTTTTTCATTTATGTGAGAGTTGTCTTTCTTTTTTAATTTTTTATTTTAAAGAGAATAAAATAGAACAGAACAAAGTAGATCAGAACAAAATTATGCAATCAACACAGGATTTCAAAACAAGACAACAGGTAATCAACAGTGTTTACCATAATGTCTCTTGTTTTCTTCAAAATAGTTGTCCATATCATCCCACAATGAATTCAAACAAGACAAAAATAGCATAAAACCATTCAAAACAAAAGAATGAAAGCATTACAGGCCTTCAAAACCATATAATAGGAAAATCAACAATCTCTTGTTCTCTTCAAATAGCTGTCCATACCTTAACATATATTGAAATTAAAAAATACAAAGCAATAATAAAAGCATTACTGGACTTCACAACGTGATGATAGGAAATCAGCAATGGCTACCATAATGTCTTGTTTTCTTCAAAGTAGCTGTTCATACCATCACATGTAATAAAATCAACTCTTGTAAACTCTGTAGGACAAGTTCTAGGCATGTATAAGCCTGTACATGTACATCTATCCTTTCTGTATTAGAGGGAAAAACAAAACAAAACAAATTATGAGAAAAAACAAACAAAAGAGACAAATAATAATAACAGAGTCCAAAACAATGACAATATAGGCTTTCAAAACAAGGTGGTAGAAACAACTAAGGTTGTTATTTTGCATACTTATCTTTAAAATAGTTACTCAGATTACCAGATATAAACATGCAAGATTGATCTAATTCTATGAATATTAACTGCTTTGTTCCAAGAACTAATAGAATAAGTAGCACAATCATCTTAGCTATCTTAAATGTATATGTAAAAATTCATATCTTTTTTCTTTTCTCTTCCTTCTTTTTTCCTTTTCCCTGCTATATAGTCTTTCTGGACAACCACTTACCTTAAATACCATGTATTCCACCAATGAGAACTTGTTTCTTATATCCTTTAAACTAGTATAAAAATCTCAGTACAGCCCTGGCTTGGATTCCCCAGCCCCATGAACAAATAAAACAAATAGCAAGGATAAAGTCCAAGGCAGATTTAGATGGCCATAGTTATCCAGATACCCTAGAATGTGGTATGAATGTGAATGGGCCCTTCAATGTCAATTAGCTACCCTGGAATATAGGTGAAAATAATGTTCACTCACAGACTTCACAATTCTTGAGCGTCTCTCCTCACCATTCATAGAAATAAAACAATTCACTGAGACTACTACTCAGAGTAAAGGAGTGCATAGGTTATTAACCCATTATTTCTCAACTCTAAACTTCTTTATGAGGCTGGGGCTAGGACTCTGCAATTGACATTTCTGCTTTACCAGCTCTCCCTGTTAGGCTTTGCCTAGAAGGGCCCTATAGATAGATTGAAAGGCTGGACAAGGAAGAAGGGATTGCTTTCCTGTTTATTTCCTGACACCAACACTTTGTCAGCAGTAGTGGATTCTAGCAACAAGTAGTGGGTTGCAACAAGTCTGTAATCAGATTCTCATACTCGCCTTAAAGGCTTGTGTTCCAGGGAACTTCTTGCTGGCTTCTGAGGCACCAGCATCGAACAAGCAGCTTTCTCGTTGCAGCTTCTTCACTTTGCTTTGCTAGCCGCAAGGTTGGTATCTGCTTTTTGCAGTTAACAAGGTTTGTATTATCGCAGTGTTTTCTTTTTGCTTTTTCAGCCCTCTAACAGCTGGTTTACTGAATTCTCATATTCAGTTTTCTTTGTTAGGCAACTAGCATGGTTTCTGTTTTCCAGACTGAATCCCAAGCCATAGAACCAGTGCCTAAAAAATAAGAACAGAAGCCAGGTGTGATGGTACACATTTGTAATCTCAGCTAATAAAGTGGCTGAGGCAAGAGGGTAGCAAGTTTGTTTGCCTGAGCAAGTTAGCAAGACTTACAAATTAAAAGACAGAGAAGAAAAAATTCCAGGCAAAGAAAAATGTGATCTTTAGCTCAATATTCTCTAGGTTCAGTCTCAGTACTGAAAAAAAAAATCTAGGAGCTTTTCAATAATTTGAAAGTTTCAACCCAAAAGTTTGGTTTATAAATAAGAAAACTAAAATATGACTATCTTTGGATAGCTAAAGATCCAAAATCAGTAGTGGAAGCCTGTGTCAGGCATTTAGAAAATTTTTCCAAATTATCACAGTGATATGATGGGATGTATAGAAATGCAAGCACTGAGAATTTGGGAGTTATGAGCAGGACGCTCGCTGGTCTCCAAAAAATAGACCCAACAGTTCCTTCCCTCCCTTTTACACACATGGCACTCTATATCCAGGGCAGGAGTCATTTTCTTTCCATATGAATCTGAACTGGCCTTGTGACTGGCATTATGCTGACATCCTGGGTTTGATGAGCCCATTCATTACAAGAATTGGGAGCTTAGGCTTCCCCATTTTGAAATGCTTATCCTTTATACGCTCCCTCTTGTGGCCAAGTTAGTATGCTATGAGAAGCCTAAGCTACATGGCCAGGTCACATGAAAGAGAACCTTGTATGCTAGTCAACAGCCCTGTTTCAGATCCTAGCAGCCAGCCAGCATTTACAGCCATACATAGAAGTGAGCCATCTTGTGTGTTCCAAATCAGGTGGGATCCAGGATGACTCTAGTCCCAGCTGACGTCATATAGAACAGTACCACTTCCCTGAGCCTAGCTAACCAAAGGACTGATAAAAGAGAATGAAATGGTGGTTGTTGCAGGCCACCATACTTGGAGTGGTTTGTATGCAGCAAAGAAGAACTGAAACAGAAAGCAAGGCAGTTTCCTGATACTGGAAGGCTAAGGGCACTGATAGGAATCTTGGCGACGTGGTTATTAATATTGGTCAAACCATCCTAGGAAGAGTATTTATGTCTCTACGAAATGATTCCTTTTAAATTAGCACAAGGTGAAAATATGAACACATATGCTAATATCAGCGTTTAAGGAAAGTCTAAAAACCTTTGATGGTCTGCTTGGGAGGTGGAAGCTGAAGCATTTGGTCATCGAATGGAAGGAGACAACAAAGATATGGCACTCACCTATGTAGAAGTGAGTAGTAAATCCCAGGTTGAGGGAAGATGAAGGAAATAGAAGTGGGTGGAGTACAGAATGAGTGAGCAGGTGACTGGGCAAGAGAGAGCATGAGAATGAGAGCCAGAAATGATGAATGGGCATCATGGCTGGAAACTGACTTCTGTGAGGAAAGACCTGTGAGAAATTTCCAGTGCAGGAGGGCCGGGGGTTTTTAGCAGAAGATTGTTCATTGTTTAGTATTTATTGTAAACTTACACGCCTTTGTGAAGTGCTTTCTGTTGAGGCTGATGCAGAAATAAACCCTCAGACTAAAGAAAATTGACGAAGAATGTTTGACACTCACTAAATAAAAATCATGTGGGAAGAAAGGAGAGCAACTACAAGCTAGAAGCAAATGTCAATTCTCTCCTCTGCTCTGCTCTCCTGTCCTCTTTTCTTTTCTTTTCTTTTCTTTTCTTTTCTTTTCTTTTCTTTTCTTTTCTTTTCTTTTCTTTTCTTTCTTTCTTTCTTTCTTTCTTTCTTTCTTTCTTTCTTTCTTTCTTTCTTTCTTTTCTTCTGCAGTACTAAGGATTGAACCCAGGGCTTTTACAGAGTTCCACCCCCAGGCTCTTTTTATTTTTTTTATTTTTACTTATTTATTTATTTATGTCTTTTTTGAGACAGGTTCTCTCTATGCGGTTCGGGCAGGCCTTGAGCTCACTTTGTAACCCAGGCTGGTCTCAAACTCGCAAAGATCCTCCTGCCTCAGCCTCCCAAATTCTGGTATTACAGGCATAAGCCACCACACCAGGCTTATTTTTATTTTTATTTTTATTTTGAGACAGGATCTTGATAAGTCACCAGTTGCCCAAACTTGGCTCAAACTTGTGATCTTCCTGCCTCAGCCTTCCAGAATGTTGAGATTATAGACATATGCCACCATACCCAGCTTTGTCTCAGTTCTTAACACATCAGTTTAATTAGTTCTGTGGAGGGTCACTGGAATGGCAGTCCTTGAAAGAACACCATTTGTCAAGCCGGGTGTGGTGGCTCATGCCTGTAATCCCAGCACTTGGGAGGCTGAGGCAGGAGGATTATTGTGAGTTCGAGACCAGCCTGGGCTACAACGTGAGTTCAAGGCCAGCCTGAGCTGCATAGCAAGACCCTGTCTCAAAAAGACAAAAAAAAAGAAGACCATTTGTTTCCATTTTGGCTAAACCTTGCCCTACTTCTCTGTATTGGTATGTGCAGAGCTGGCTAAAATAACACTCTACCCCCCAATCGGCTTTAAGCAATGCAAATGGATCTAGCCTAAGCTACAGCCTTTGAAGGAATGGGACAGGTCAGTGATGCCCCTCCTATAGCTCCTTACTAAGCTTGAACTAGATTGAGAGACTCTGTGCTGTACCTTTTGGCTGGGACTGAGCCTCGAGAAACAGACCCTGATGTATCGTGGCATGAGGGCTAGACATTAAAGCTGAGGCAACTGACCAACAACACAAGATACTTTCTCAAACTGTGTTACGCAGATGCCTCCAAACTTAGAGGATACCTGTTACTGGAACCCGGTAATCTTTCTGGATACCTCTCTGCATATTGCAGAGCTGCTATTGTGCCTCCTACCTAGCCCAGCTCACAATATTCAACATATTTCTTGCCATTCTCAGTCACTAAACCCTGAGCCACTCCCCTGTTCACAAATTAATAAAACCCAGGTTCAGCCCTGAGTCAGGGCCTTTGTTCTGGTTAGCCAAGGGGACTTAGGACCCCTCAGCTCCCCACAACTTCAGATATGTGTTTGTCTCATTATTCTCACCGTGGGTTGCACTGGAAGTGGTAGGTTGGAATTTATTTACTGAAATTTCAGTAACTTCCCCCTGGGATTACACATGTAAACAACTCCGGACCAAGTTGAGGCTGGAGTGGGTTGTCTCAAGTTCTTTTATTAATGAATACAATCCAAGATCTCCCATCTCATTCCTTTCCAGAAATTGTATTGGGATCCATAAAGATTGGAGACACTCATATTCCTGAGAAAATTAGTATAGCTTTGAAAAGTTCAACATTTTGAAACTGAGGAATCAAAACAGAATAGCCAATCACCTGGAAAAAGATTCAGTTGACTATGTACAAAGGAAGAGAATTACAATATTTGTTCAAGCAAATGGAGGAATAAAACATTGAGGAACAGAGTGTTAAGGATCTATTTTGTTACTTGGGATTTTAAATTTTGTAACACAGGATTTACAGAATTCTTTTGCTCTTGGGATATCTAATTTCCCTCAACTAGATAAAGAATGTAGGATTGCATTTCTCACCTGGACAGAGACAGATAACAGAATAGGAATAAATACATGAGTGGGACTCAGAACTAGAAGTCTTATCAAGAAGAGATTAAGGGCCAGGCATAATGACATTCTCCTGTAATCCCAGCACTCTGAGAGGCTGAGGCAGAAGGATCAAGCAGTTTGAATCCAGCCCAAGGAATTTAGCTATTTAGAGATTTCCTATCTCAAAATAAAAACTAAAAGTGGCTAGGAATGTAACTCAATGCCAAGACCCAAGTTCAATCCCCAGTTCTGCAAACAACAACCACAACCGCAAACTGCCCCCTGCCAAAAGAAGAAGGAAAAAAAAGGAAACAGAGTGAGGACAAGGAAAAAGAGGCCAGGGATCAGATGTTCCTGGGCCTTTGGAGACATTGAGAGAGGGCACAGAATTCCTCCCATGGTATAAGGAGACTTGAGTTCCTCCAAATCCAAAGAAAAGGCATAGGGGCAATTATAGTCTTTCTCAAGTGGGCCTCAAGACAGAATAAGACCTCAGTGCACTACAGATGCCCATTGTATGTAACAAATGAAATTCTGTCCTGCAACTTCCGTTTCAGAATACCATCTAGAATGGTATTTATTATCAGCTTTCCATGGGAGAATTGAGAACAGAGTCACTAAAATTGTTTTGTGTTATAGAGTTGAGATGTAGAACCTAAATTGAGAAACCAAGCTTTTTTTTTTTTGGTGTGTGTGTAGGGTTGAGACAGGGTCTTGCTATATGTGTCAGACTAGCCTTGAACTCACTTTGTAGTTTACATTAGCCTCAGATACCCAGAAATCCTCCCGCCTCAGCCTCCCGAGTGCTGAGATTATAGACATTTGCCACTATGCCTAGTTTAAACTAGGCTTCTTATAGCACAAATTAAGTACCTTTTGATAGAATTTGAAGGGTCTTTTTCTGGTTCTGGGGATTGAACCCAGGCTTCACACATGCTGGGTAATGGTTCTATGACTGAGCTACACTCCCAGCGTGTCAGGAGATTTTAGAGAAAAACTTTTTCAGTGTATTTCAGGCTCTGGCTAGTGAGAGGATCCTTGTTGTAGCCATTGGGGATCTCTGGTCTACATTCTTTGACCTAGAAATTACCTTGAGAGTGATGAAGTCCAGTTGTTCTTTTCTTGATTGGGAAAGTGAAGCTCAGCAAATTGAAGTGTTTGGCTAAGACTGAGAGTTGATTAGGCAGTGAAGCTGTAAGGGGAACCCAGGTTTTTTACTCTAAGCCCAGGGTTCTTCTGAGAGAATTTCAACACTTGTGGCAAATTGTATCACTGTCCCCCCCAATTTTTCCTGCTCTCTTTCTTTCCTCCAATGCTCCTCCCCTGCTTCATGATTTTTTTTCCCTCAATGGCCTAAGTGAATTTGGCAAAGAGCAGAGGTGGGATAGATTTGAGGTGTGAAGGGGAAATACTCTTTTCTGGTTGTAAGCCACTGAAGTTTTGAAGCTGTCACCACAGGCTGTTACCCTATCCTAACTGCTGCACTTTTCCTCTGCCTTACATTAAGTCGGTTGCTTCAAAGTAGGGGAACATTTTTTTCATTGGTCTACCTGGAAACTGCATTCTGGCTGTGAGCTCCTAATTTGGAATGCTGCTACCAGTTCCGTTTCTATGAGTTTGCATGAGCAGCATCTGAATGAATCTGATCAGCCTGATTCGTCAGAGAGGAGACTTCTCCACTAGACAAGAAGTAAGGGAAAGAGGTGGGAGGGTGAGAGGAAGGGGTCCAGGTCAAGAAAAGGAAGTAAGGGACTGGTGACAGACAGAATCTTCTGAGTTTATACTGTACTTTTATGTAGGACCAATTTTGAGAGTTAGCTCTGTACCTAGACCTTTCAAGGTTCTTCCTTAACTGGCACCATTCCATGTGACCCAGCTTCTCACAGCAGGCCATCCATCTGATGAGTGCTAGAAGGAATTTCAAAATTGTTTTGGATGGTATCCTACATACTAAATTTCAGTTGCCTCCTTAGCAAAGCAAAACAGTCTTCTGTATTGCTCAGTTTTATAGTCAAGTGTTTAAAATGATCAGAGTTTGAATTAGGAGGATAAGTGATTCTTTATCACATATGTCTGACATTAATGTGAGTCAGCAGAAGATGAGGTAATGGTTGTCTCAGAATTGGATTATGTCATTCATTATCACTCTTTGGTTGAGTATATTGTATACCTGCCCTGTGATTCACACATCATTCAGAAGCAAATCCTAAATATTTGATTTAGATTAAAATTTTTTGGTGCTAGGTTTCAAACCCTCTGGCACCTAGCCCAGAGATTAAATATTATTTTTGAGCTTTTGAAGTTTTTGTATTCCCCTTGACAGAGTCAGATCTACCACAATCAAAGGGAGATTCACTTCCATCATTATAATCTGAAAGCACTAGTTCACTAAACAGTTCTCATATCATAACTCAAAATTTGTATATTTTACAAAGCAGTGAGCAACTTTTAAAATGAGCCCTGAGTGAAATGTGCATGTATGAAAAGGCTTCTTAGAATGATTTCCATATCTGGCACTTCAGAAACAAAAAAATAAAAAGCAATTAAAACAAGAGGAGCAACTTTTATGTTTCAGATATTGATGCCTAATGACTCCAATAGTCAGGACAAAAGCTATTTCATGTCAGCATTAGGCAGGCAGCCATAAAAATCTCTCCAAAGTAACTGTGAGAGATGAGATGTTTTTGTTTATATAGTTTAAAAGGTTCATAAAGACTGCATTGTGAAGGAAAGTTATGTGTAACCCAAGTGACAACTCCATCCTAACATATGCCATGTCTGATATTGCCTGACCCAGGGCAGCGCAGTTATGACGACTGCTTTTTTCACAAATATTTACATTGCACACTCTCTATTTGGACTTTTTATCAATGTAGCTGTCCAGCTGCTGTCCAGACTCTGTGATTCTCAAAGCCCAATAGATGCCTCCATGACCTATAGTACTTTACCAGCAGTGCTGGGTAAAAGCTCCACACCTGGGTGCCAATGAATGAATGAAATGCCTACCCATTCTTCTTCTTTCACATGTTTTTGGCTGTCTTTGTGAGCTGTATTTTTCCTTTTATGTTTGTTAAAGCACTGCAATATTTCCTTGGAGGCAGTTTAGTGGTTAGGATTGTAGTTTCTGGGGCCAGGCAGCACAGCTTCAACTCTTTGCTTTGCCACTTACTAGTTATATGATCTTAAGCAAGTTCATTAACTTGTTGGTGCTTGGGTTTCCTTATCTGGGAAATGGGGTGATGCTAACAGCAGCTCCTCACATGGTTTTTCTAAAGGCTGAAATAGTTGGGCCTATAAAAGGCATCGAACGTATTTCTGGCTCATAAGAAAAGCTACACAAATGTTAGGTGTCACTGTTACCTCCAGTTACAGCTGCTGTGATTTGGAATTGTATCTGTCAGGAGAGGCTTTTTTCTGGCTTTATCAGAATACTCAGTTGCCAAGACACCAAGAAAGCTTATCACAAGAAGCAGTTTGAGGCCTTGACATCCCATAGTGTACCTGAGGAGACCAGAGTCTGAAGGGGCGATTTTACTCAACATTTTTTTCACTGGGAGGGAAATTGACAGCCCCAGGATGATACTGTCAGTCCTCACCTAAATGGGGCCAAGACAGCCCTGGATGTTCCTGATGTCTATACAAAGCTAGATAGTTGGTAATGGCAGACAGGCTCCTAGAAAAGTGTAATGATAAATCTGTTTCTCATATAAAGAGAGCATTTCATACACACTTTTTAGGATATGAAGATTTTTCCAAAAATATTTGTTTTGCTAAATACTTTCAATAAATGCTTAATCCCATACAAACCCTGCACTGTCTAAATAAGTGTCTTACAACCCCATCCCCACTTGGAAATAAGTGTATTACAAATCCCTTCCCTACTAGAATTGGTGTGGTTGTCCAAGCTTGGTGTGTGATACTTGATAGGATACACTGGACCCTGGATTTCTTATCAAGCTCAGCCTCCATGCCATACTATGGCTTCCTGTACATTAGAGAAATGGAAAGGTCAAATACTATTTGCTATTATAGGCAGTCATGTGAATAGCTCTGGGCCTAGAGAGATACAAGTACTCTTCAGAGAAATATTTTCCCCATTTTCTGCCTTTGGATTATGTGATGATATGATACTATTATGACAACCATTTTGGGGTCATTAGGTAACATGTGCAAGATAAAAAGAAAAAGCCAACATGCTGAAGAATGTCGGGATAAGAATGAAAAAAGCATAATTTTTCAATAACATTGTCTCGCTACTTGAAGAATCCTAAGACATCTCTGGACACTTTATTTGGCAAATAAACATTCTTAAAGTTTGAGGCACTGTTACTTGTTTTTCTGTTACTTGTAAGCGGAAGTGTTCCCAAATGATACCTAAACTCTCAGTCTGGGTATCTAGTTTGTGTATCTAATCTGGTTTGCTCTTTATTCTCCTAAATTGGGCCTGCATTGAAATAGCTTTCTCAACTATTGTATTTGTCCCTCTCCACCACGCTGGAAATGACTATCCTTAGACATAAGCTGAACTACACCACTTCCCTGAACTACAGTGTAAAATCTGGCCAGAGTGTCCGGCCATGGTGCCCTATTCACTGAATTGCACCCCTTCTGTGTGGACATTCTTACACATCCAAGGCTTCTGTGTTATTTTGAACATCATTATTAGAACTACTGGCCATCCAAGGCAAGAGGCAGCTCTCTTAGTCTTAGGTTTTGTCTCCTTATGCCTGATGGACCTTTGGCCAAGATAATATCCCAGCACAGCTCAGGCTGGTGGGGGACATGTATAACCTGAAAGATTAAGGCATAAAAATGGCTTTCCTAGGCCTGGAGATTCTGATTTCTAGGTACTTTAACTGTCAGCTCTCAGAACCACTCATACTGCTGACTTGTCACTTTGACCCTGGCTAGGAAACCTGATCTTAATTCTTGCATTGTATATGTTGAAAAATGGTTTTTGGAAAAGAAGCCTGGATTTCAAGAGGCAGGAGATCTTGGAGCTATTCCCGTCTTTTGCACAAGCAAACCAAAGGGTGCTAGTGTCCTTTCTGTGCTTTTATTTTTCATGTACAACATGGAGTGTCAATCTTTGTCTGACACTACCATTTACCTCTCTAGAAAATGAATTTTAAGCTTTGTGACACAATAAAAATTACAGAGTACACCTTAAAGGAATTATTTAGAAAATTGAGGGATATTTCAATTAGTACTCATGGTGTCTTTTTTAATTTTGAGGCTTGGGGAATATAATGAAAATTTCACCAGAGTGGGTCCTACCTAATTGAAAAAAAACCACATTCATTCTTTTTTCTCTAGGGTTTTCTAACTCGTTAGAAATAAATTACAGAAAGGAGGAAAAAAAGCACTAAACAGTAATTCTACCCAGCTGTAAACCTTGCTTTCCATGTACATTAAGTCTTTGATCCCTAAAAATCCATTTTAGTCTTGGATGAATTCCAGAGACACTGCCCTCTTGGGGAAGTAAGTATGCCTGGGACAGAATGGCTGCTTGGAGCTGAGGTTTCTCTTACAATCATGCTGATCTAAGAAAGAAGCTTGAGGAATAGATGTAGGGAAGAGGCATGAGCTCAGTGTTCCCACTTTCTGGCATACAAAGGTGCCTTCTACCTTTTTCAAGTGCTTCTCTCTGTCTTCTTCTAAGACCTAGGCCTTGGGTCTTCCTGGTGAGTGTGTTTGTTTATTCAGCAGTGCTGCTGAATAAACTCTGCTTAAAGTAGCAAAGTCACTTGTCTCCATATGTAAGCTCATCTGTTCTTCATATCTGATCATTTTTAGGTGCCAACTACTGTCCACAGATGTACTGAGAGGGAAAGTGGATGAAGGGCAGTGGAAGAAGAAAACCTGTTCACAGTGACTCATACCGTGCTGGTAATAGATATTTTTCTGTTGGTTTTTAAAATTATAGCAAAAAGCATGTAATATTTATCATTTTAACCATTTATAAATGTACAAAACAGTGGCATTAATTATATTCACAATGCTGAGCATGCATCACCACTGTTTATACCTAAAATGTTTCTATCATCCCCCAATATAAACTCTGTTCCTGTTAAATGACTCCTCACTCACCCCTTCCTCATCTCCCAGTAACCTCTATTCTGCCTTTTGTCTCTGTGAATTTATGTATTCTAGATATTTTACATGAGCATTTGTCCTGTATAAATCTTGTATTCATAGTATATTTGCCTGTTTGTGTCTGGTTTATTTCACTAAGCAAAATGTCTTCATAGTTCATCTATGTTTTGGAATTTAATTCATTTTTATGGCTGGAGAATACTAAATAATATTCTACTATGTATATATACCACATTTTGCTTATCCACTTATCAGTTGACAGGCATTTGGATAGTTTCCATCTTTTGGCTGTTGGGAATAGCACTGCTATGGACATTATTAAACAGAAATCTATTCAAGACCCCACTTTCACTTCTTTTGGTTATATTCCTAAGAGTGGAGCTCCTGGATCATATGGTTTTGCTTGCAGACATGGTGTACATATAATATCAACACAGGGAGTAGGGATTTGCAAAGGTGGGATAACCAGATTAAAAAAGTTAAAGCAATGATTAAGAAAAGAGTCAGAGCCAAGTGCAAGGAGAAGAAAGGGCTGGAAAATATGAACTACATAGTTTTCCTATAAGATGCTGTTATTCATTCAGGTACATGGTGAAGATAGAACCTTCAGGAGCGTAATGAACTGTCTCCTTGTAGAGAGAATTCAGATACTCCAGGGAGGGTGAGACAGGTGGACCAAGCAGCCAAGAAGGCAGTGAGTAACACCCTAGATAACCAATTGGATGTGGCAGGAGGATCAAGTTGCTGGTCAAATGCCAGCCATGCAGTGAAGAACCAGACTCTACAGGAAAGGAGTGTCAGGGAAGACCTAGGGGCGAGGGACCATACAAGAAGCGGTAAGACTCTTACAATCAAAAACTCTTGATCTTATGGGAATTTCTGTAAACTAGAAAACCTGTTAATATCCCTCCAGCTGATCCAGGAAGAAAGCCCCTGATAGCTCTTGGTTTGTGAGAGAAGATATCAAGATAATATCAGATCCTGTCCCAAGCTTGTCTGTAGGAAAGAATCTGATGCAATTCTCTTTTAGAAACCAAATTGGGCAGCTAAGACCTCAAAATGATCCATCATCCTGGACTGTAATATGAACAACTATGCATTATTACATGATGTATTTGAGGTTAACTATATTGCATGTGTATTGAGCAAAGTTTTCTCCTTTGAGGCCAAGAAACACACATATTAAATTCTAGGTGATGACTAATTCTCAACTACTTGACTTAAAAATAACTGGAGAGGCCATTCCAGGCCACTGAGGTCAGTAATTCCATGAGGGTATAAAGCAGGTGGCATCCTAATCCCTCTGACTACAGCCTGCTGGGAAAGGAGTTTACACTGCATCTTTAGGTTTATCCCTTGAGCAGGGGCATTGATGGTTAAGGTCATCTAGTGATGACAACCAGCAGAACAGCTGTCTGCGACTCATGAAGGATAGGTGAGCTTTGAGCCCAGGATTGTACGGCTACATATTTTTGGGCTTAGCAAACAAAGGCACTCAAATCTGGGATAGTATAAAACCTGCTTAACTAGAAATACTAGGTGTTTTTTAACCTTTAAAAAATTAGTATGTATTTGTCTATGTATTGATAATGTTCAACAAGGACATTTGTACCTGTACATATTATATCTTAATTCTTCATTTTTTCCTATTCCCCTCCCCTCCCTTCAACCCTTCTTCCTCTCCTATTTAAAAAAATAAAACTTTGTTTCCTTTTTTCTTTCATTCTTTTTCCTTCCTTCCCTTTTCCCTCCTCACTCCCTTGTTCCCCTTCCCATTTGAACATGTTCTTCCTACTTCCCAATATTTATCCTCCATTATGCTCCTTATTTACCTTTTGGGTTCCTCATATAAGAAAAGCAATGTGACATTTATATTTGTGTGTCCAAATTATTTCACTTAAGATTATGGCCTTGAGGTGCATCCATTTTCCTACAAATGACTCAGTTTATTCTTCTTTGTAGCAGAGTACTAAGTACTCCATTGTATGTAAACATCACATTTGCTTTATCCAGTCATCTGTTGCTGTGCATATGAGCTGTTTCCAAGATTTAGCTATTATAGATTGTGCTGCTATGAACATGGG
Organism: Hydrochoerus hydrochaeris; assembly: GCA_004027455.1. Classification (NCBI taxonomy): domain Eukaryota; kingdom Metazoa; phylum Chordata; class Mammalia; order Rodentia; family Hydrochaeridae; genus Hydrochoerus; species Hydrochoerus hydrochaeris. The sequence goes on along the minus strand of PVLA01002372.1, from coordinate 132,177 downwards.
TATGCATATATCACTGTGGTATGATCATTGTAACTTGGGAAGATACTTAAGAGGTGAACAGCTGGGTCAAATGGAACTTATAGTTTAATTTTTTGAGGAAGTGCCATAATACTAGGTCTTTTTATTTTTAAACTAAAGTAGTGTTTTTAATTGTTTTTGCATTGCTAGGGATTGAACCAAAGGTTCCACAAATGTCCAGATCTTTTTCAAAGTGGCCTTCTGACCAATTCTCTCCAGGGCCCAAAGTGGAAAATCACAATCCAGCCAATCTTTCAGCCTTCACTGGGACTAATTTAGACTAAAAATAACATTGAAATATAATTAGGATGGAGATATTCTACCATCTCCCTGCCAGAAAGAAATGTATCACTGATACCCAGAAAGCACACAGACACTGCTTCAAATTTGTAAAATGGAGAAAAGTCCACATGATGAAAGAATTTATTTCATATTCTTTAGGGATTTCCTAAACATTGTAAAGGAGGTCTCAGCAGAAATAGGCCCAAGTGCAGTCACATGGGCTCTGTGAAGAAGTTAGGTGCTTTTTGACTTCTGATATGCCAGTTTATACTAGTCCCAGTCTCTGGCAGGTTTGCCCACCCTCTCCATTTGTGAAAATCAGGCCTCCTTAATGTTCAAAGGTGCCTTTTTCAAAGCCCTCCCTTGATTGCTTGCTTCTCCCACAGTGTGCCTCGGCCTCCTCTGCAAACCCAGGGGCATTTCCTTATGCTGTTTCATGTGCAGCTCTTTGAGCACATGATTTTGTCTTCATTTTCCACTTCTCTGGTGTGTCTTCCATTTAAGAGATATATAATAGATATTTATAGAAATAATTATCACACTCATGAATATAGAAGAAATTTGTATTTGGTACAACTTTTTGGATTCTCTATTCCATGAAGTGGGGTGTACCAAGTAGTTCCAAGGATCTGATTTAAATTCCCAGTGTTTCAGTAAATCTATTTTTCCTGTCTTTTTCTTAGTAGACAAAAGCACCATCTGCTGTGTATTTACTTAACTAATTAATTAAGTGATTAATGAGGTCCTGTATGCCACTGCAGCAGCCCTTTGTCCAGGCTGGCTAATTCCCATGCCTTTGGCCCTCTATATCTACCACTTGTGCTTTCCTTTTCTCAGATGTGAAGTAGCTCAGTGTGTTACCTCACTGGGTTGTTGTGATGAGAACAAAATAATTGGTAAGGGCTGGCTGAAGTGATTCTGGACTAAGAACTTTTAAAACCACTGTGTAGAATAATACATTTGATCAGATGGGAACACCACCAGACAAGTTATTAGTCATAATGAACTCTAGGGAGATCACATGGCACAAGAGTAGAGCAAGGAACAAGCCAAGAGCAGGACTAAGAAAATTTCTTCCATTAATCATAGCACTAAGAACAGAGTTCTCTTGTGTACTCACTTAATCAAAACAGCACACCTTCCCTCCAAAGCAGCCAATACCTAAAACACACAAGTGTATTATTTCAGAGTTATACCTTCCAGAATGAGACAGCTTATTTAAAAATGAATAATGTGCATTTCTTCCTAGAAAGAACTAATCAATACCCCTTTGTGAACCTAGCACCACACACTAGCCTTTGCAAAGTACTTTGCCTTTGTCCAGGAGGATGCTTTTCCTTCCCCTCTCCTGACTCACCGTTTGACCCAATGAGAACAGTTCCATCTCTCACCTCTGAGGCCAAGATTGAAATGGAAGAAATTCACATTGAACAGCACCAAGTACATTTTACCTGTGATGGGCACACTGGGGACCAAATGTGGCATGTGTGTGTGTGTGTGTGTGTGTGTGTGTGTGTATGTGTGTGGTACTGGGAATTGAATACATAGGGCCTTCACACTGAGCTGCATTCCCAGTCCTTTTCATTTTTTATTTTACTAAGTTGCTAAGATTCCCAGGCCGGACTTGAACTTGCTATCCTCCAGCCTCAGCTTCCTACCATGCTGGGAATATAAGCATGCACCACAATGCCTGGCTCATTTTCTTCTCAACCCAAAGCAAATTTGAGGTCCAGATAACTCAGAGAAGCACATCATGCAGTTTTTAAGCTCAGCATCAGTACCTTGGCAGTTCAATTCAGTTAAATATTTATTTTTTAGTTAATATTTTTGAACTTGTATGTACAAGATATTTTGTTCAGCTCTTTTCATAAATTGTCATTTTGTCCTTTTATTTTATATATGCAAAGAGATTGGTATCAGAAAGGTTGTGGTAGAGCTGAGTTTTGAACCCAGGACTTAAGGGCTCTAGAAATTATACTTTTAATCATTAGGGTATACTTGTCACTTTCTGTGTGCCATGGAATTAAATACCATGGCACAAGAATGAATCACATTTGCGTCTTGTTCCTAAGTGTGAGAGGCCTATGTAATGTTCTGCCCATTTTACCTGACTTTAATTTAGCAAAGTTCCATTGTGAGGTGGAAATTGTAGAGTTCCAGAGTTTAAAATCTTGGCCTAAAGTTGGATTAGCAGATGACCAAGTAGGCATCAAAACCTAGTCATTCTGAATCCACACAGTCTACACACCTAACTGCTGTGCCATATCCCTTCCTGCAAATGTCTATAAACAGATATTCACCCACATGCAATAACATCTTTAATAGAAGCAAGTAAGTACATAGTGTAACCATTATTCAGGTCAAGAAGTCAGAAACATCACATTCAAGGCATAAATGCCACCATCAAGGGAGGGGCCAAAGATGGGAATGGCATTGCATGCAGGAAGCCTCAAAGAGCAGGAAGGCATGTCTACTTCCATCATACAGTTTCCCATGTTGATATTCATAGTGACCCAGTAGCTCACACATGGCAGGAGCGGGTCCCAAAACCAGTGGTCTGGTTATTTGTATCTAATTTTTTTGTTGTTGTTGTTGTTTACTTTTTACTTTCATGTACATAAAGTGCACTAATTTTAAGTATACATCTTGATTAAGTTTTACATAGACATTCACTCACGCAAACACCATCCAGGGTAAGATAGATTATTTCCATAGCTCCAGACATTTCCCTCATGTTCCTTCCTTGTCAATACACATTGTTATGGTTTAAATGTGAAGTGACCCCAAAGACTCATGTGTTGAGGGGTTAGTCTTCATTTCAGCAGTGTTCAAAGGTGGGGCCTAGAGAGTTGATTGCATCATAAAGATACCAACCTTAAGCTGGGGATTTAGCTCAGCGGCATAATTGCCTGCTTTGCAAGCATGCGGTCATGAGTTCGATCCCCGGTACTGATAAAAAAAGATACTAACCTTATAAATGGGTTAATCCAGGACTATTAGGAGGTGGGGCCTAGTTGGAGGAAGTACCTCATTGGGAGCATGCCTTTGAAGGATATGTTTTATCCCTTGTCCCTTCCTCTCTCTCTCTGGCTTTTTCCCGCTCTCTTCTACCTGGCTGCCATAAGGTAAGCAGTTTTCTTTTGAAATCCTTTCTGCTATGATGTTTCTGTCTCACCTCAGGGCTAAAAGAAATGGAGTGGGCTGACCATGGACTAAAGTTTCTGAAACCGTGAAGCAAAAGAGATCTTTCTTCCTTTAAATTGTTTTCTTCAGGCATTTGGCAACATCAATTTCTTTACCTGACATTATCACTTCTATTGGGTGGTTTGGCCAGTTATTTTATTTTTATTTATTTATTATTTGATACCTAGACTCAAACTCAGGACCTCACACTTGACAGACAGGCTCTATGGTGCTGAGTTATATCCCTGAGCCATTTTTGAGGTGGGTACCAGGAATCAAACTCAAGACCTCGTGCTTTCCAGGCAGGTGCTGGGCCACTGAGCTGAATCCACAGCCCTCCAGTTTTTGAATTTAACAGCAAAAAGAATCAAACAAAATGTGTTATGTTTCTGTTATGTTTTGTTCAACAAAATGTAAAACACCTTTGAGTGATTGTGTGTAGCAGTATCAATTTCTTTCAAGTTTTTATTCCCTCCCTCCCTCCCTCCCTTTCTTCCTTCCTTCTTTCCTTCCCTTACTTTCCTTTCCTTCTCTTTCCTTCCTTTCCTTCCTTCCCTTCCTTTCCCTCCCTTTCCCTTCCTTTGCCTTCCTTTGGACTCCTTTCCCTTCCCTTCCCCTCCCCTTTCTTTCCCTTCCCTTGAGATTGAATCCAGGGTCTTCACACTGAGTTACATCTCCAGCCTTTTTAAAATTTAACTTTTAAAATTACGGGATGGGAGATTTCTCTAAGTCATTAAGTTGCTAGGCTAGGCAGCAACTTGGAATTCTGCCTCAGCCTCCCATAGTGTCACCATACAGGGCTGTCACATTTCCATTGTGTAAGTCTATCTCAATTCAGTCATCTGTTTTAATATTCATGGGAATTTGAGTTGTTTTTAGTTTTTGGATATGTATAAGCATTATGAATATTCTGCATGTCTTTGGTGGACATATGATATCATTTCACTTAAGTAAGTGAAATTATCAAGCAAAAGTGTGCACACACACACACACACACACACACACGAGTACCCTTAGTAGAAGCAGGAAAATTGTTTTCCAAAGATATTGTATCAATTTATACTCCCACAAGCAGTGTATGAAAATTTCAGTTACCTCACATTCTTATTGAACATTTTATATGGTTGGCCTTTAACAAAACTTCTAGCCAGGCTTAGTGGTTCTTGCCTATAATCCCAACACTCTAGAAGACTGAGGTAGGTGGGTTATAAATTTGAGCACAATATAGGCAATTTAGAGACTCAGCAAGATCCTATATAAAAAAAGAAGAGACTATAGCTCAGTACTAGGCCCTGGGTTTAATGTCCAGTAGCACAAAACAAAACAAAACAAACCACCGATAAGCAAAACCTTCTCAGTTTTAAACACTTATACTTTCAATGAACCATAATTTAATTATTTGATCACCACAAAGATTCCCTGTATGCTACCTGTGTACAGTACATACTCACCACTCTCCCCTAACCTTGGCATTCCATGATGTGTTCTCCTCTGTTACACTTTCATCGCTTTGAGAATGTTATATAAATTGACCATAAGTTCTATGTCCTTTTGAAATTGATGTTTTTCCACTAGTTTTTCTCTTTTCAATTTCATTGATTTCTGCTTTTTATATTTACTTTCATCCATTTGATTTAGATTTCTGGCCTTATATATCTAGGCTTTTGAGATAAGAATTTCAGTCATTCTTTTGTGACATTTTCTCTGTCTCTGTCTTTCAGTGTCTCTGTGTCTCTGTCTGTCTGTCTGTCTGTCTGTCTCTCTGCAGATTTACAAGATTTATGGAGCTCTCGTTTCCTAAAAAATAGATCACAAGCAGGTTTACAGGAATACCAACATCAGCTTTTATTTAACAAGGCCTATACCACTGCACAGGGGAGTCTGTACACTGAGGGAGCTTTCCCAGACTAACCCTGACATTTTCTCTTTTCTAATGTATGTATTCTGTGTTATAGATATCTTTTCCATCAGTTTTATGTGTTGCGTAAAATTTAATATGTTGTATTTTCATTCCATTTAATGCATTATTTTTTACAATTTCTCTTGAAACATCCTCTTTGACCACTGGACTATTTGGAAGTATGTTGTTTAGTTTCCATTTCATTGGAGATTTTCCTATTATTGAATTCTAGTTTGATACTGTTATAGTGAGAAAAATCTATCTGCATTACTTTTGCTTTTACTGAATTTGTTGAGGTTTCTCTTATGGCCCAGGACATATATATTTTGGTACATTTTCTATGTGTACTTTAAAAGATTTGATTTTTTTAATCAGATTTTATTGGTACAGTTTAGATGCATATACTGATCACATTCATGATAGAGAATTGGTACCTGCACATGATATAATTTGTTTTTTTTCCCATTCCTTTTCCCTCCGTTCAACCCTCCTCTCCATTTACAAAAGCTTTGTTTCCATGTTTTCCTTCTTTTTTCATTTTTAAAAACTTTTCCCTTCTTTCATTTCCCCCTCCCCACTCTCTTATTCACCTCCTCATTTGAGTATTTTCTTCCTATTTCACAATATCTATTATACATTTTAGTCCTTATTTACATGAAAGATTTGACTTAAAGGGAGTTTTTTTATAGATAACCCCATCTTTTGGAAATCAGAAGCCCTTTTTAAATTTTTTTTTATTTAAAAAGAAAATAACAGAAAAAAAGTAGAAATATTACAGAATTTTAAAAAAGGATAAACAGTAAGAGATCACTGGTTGATAAATTACATATCATCCTTTTAGAAATAGTTGTTCAAGTTACAAAATTAGAGCACACAAAGTAGACATTCAAGTAGTGAGACTGCAAACAGATGTGTTCAACAATCCAACAAGAACTTAGAAGTATGGTTATCAATCCTATACACTTAAATATTCATGCAGTTATATCTTTTATAGCACTTCCTATTTCCTCTCTTTTTTAAAATAGCAATTATGCATTTTAAAAAATTTTTATTTAAAGAAAAAAATGCAAAAGAAAAAGGATAGCAACAATACAGAATTCTAAAAGAAAAAATAAGAGAAAAAACATTAAGAAATCACTAATTGAAAAATTGCATATTCTCATCTTGGATGTAGTTGTTCAAGTTACAAAATTAACAGATACATAAGAGACATTCAAACAGTGAGACTGCAAACAGTTCTGCTCAAAGATCCAACAAAAATTCAGCAATATGGTCATCTATTTTACACACTCAAACATACGTGCAGTTTTATCCCTTATAGCCCTTTCTTTTCCTCTCTTTTTTACAATAGCAATTACACATTTTGGGTTTTATTATTCTTATAGTTCTTATTACTTTTTATACTAGAGACACAATGTGATATTTATAAATATGATTCTTATTTATTTCACAAATGAGTATAGTCTCAAGTTGTCTCCATTTACCTATGAAGGCCTCAAGACCATCCTTTTTTATGGCCGAGTAATATTCCACTGTGTAAAAATACCACATATTTTTCATCCATGCTGCAGTTGATGGGCATCTTGGTTGTTTCCAAGATTTAGCTATTACAAATTGTGCTGCTATGAACATGGGTGCACATATATCACTGTGATATGAACTTGTCAATTCTTCTGGAACAATACACAGAAGGGGGATAGCTGGATTGAATGGGGCTTCCAATCCTAGTCTTCTGAGAATTCTCCATATGGATTTCCATAGTGGTTGCACCAGTCTACATTCCCACCAACAGTGGAGCAGTGTTCCTTTTTCCCTGCAGCCTTGTCAACATTTGTTATCAGTAGATTTCTTGATGGCAACTATTCTTTCCAGAGTGAGGTGAAATCTCAATGTTGTTTTAATTTCATTTCTCAAATGACCAGTGATGGTGCACATTTCTTCATGTATTTATTTGCCATTTGTATATCTTTCTCTGAGAACTGTGTGTTCATCTCAGATGCCCATTTTTGGAGAGGCTCTTTGGGGAGCTTGATGTTTTTCACTTCTTTATATGTTCTGGACATGAGTCCTTTGTCTGGGGGGTTGCTGGCTAAAATTCTTTCCCACTCTGTGGGTTTTCTTTTCACTCTGTTGGTGATTTCCTTTGAAGGGCAGAAACTTTTCAGTAATATGAGATCACATTTGTTGATTCTTTGAAGTGTTTCCTGTGCAGTTTGAATTTTGTTCATGAATTCTCTGCCTACCCCTATGTCTCCAAGGCTTCTATCTACCTTGTCTTCTAGTAGATTTAGTGTTTCTGTTTTAATATTTAGGTCTTTGATCCATTTAGACTTTACTTTTGTGCATGGTGATATGCATGGATTTAGTTTCAGTCTTTGGTATGTGGAGAACCAATTATTAAAGAGGCTTCTTCCAGTGAACATGTTTAGCCCCTTTGTCAAATATCAGGTGGCTCAGTGTCTTTGTAGTTGTGCTTGCATCTTCTAATCTGTTCCAATGATTCCTCAGATCTGTTTCTTTGCCAGTACCATGCTGATTTTATCACTGTTGCTTTGTAGTATAGTTTCAAGTCAGGAATTGAGAGGCTTCCTGCCTTGCTTTTGTTGCCTAGAATTGCCTTGGCTATTCTAGTTTGCTTCTGTTTCCAAATGAATTTTAGGAGTGTTCTCTCTAGATCTGTGAGGCATGTCAATGGTATTTTGATTGGGATTGCGTTAAATCTGTGTAACAGTTTGGGGAGTATGGCCATTTTCACAAATTTGGTTCTTCCTAACCAAGAGCAAGGAATACCCTTCCATTTTCTAATATCTTAGAAGCCCTTTCTTAAGGGTATTTTAAAAATGCTGCTTCATGATGTTGTGGGGCCTGGGGTGCTATGACTTCAGGGACTGCTATGATGAGAGGAGAGTATGGCAAAGGATGTTGTCAAGTGTCAACAATCTGAGAACTCCTACAGAACAGATTTTCTTTATGGATTTTATAGTTTGGGGCTTTATCTATGATCTCATGTACAAAAGAGTTCTACTGCTTAAAAGAAGTTGAGAACTGATATAAACTGTTATAAACTATTGAAATGTCCTCAAATTCAGACATTTTGGTTTCTAAACTATGTCTCTCACTGTTTTTTAATGCCTGGAGGAAGTGCAAAAATCTTTTGTCAAAGCCATGTGTCTATGTTTTTAGTTTAGGCAACATAAGTAGCCATAACCATATGCTATGAAAGCAAAGTGTCTAGGAAAGTTCCAGATATTTGCACACCTAACACAGATGTTCTGTTTTGCTGTTTTCTCAGTGAGTTAGATGGGGAAAGGATTCAAGTTTCTGGGGTACAGACGCTTAGATATGAGTCTGAACTGATTCCTAGCCACGTGATCTCATGTGAATGACAACTCAGAGCCTTTGTAATGGTTGATTGATTGTGTCAACTTGTGAAGTTTAGAAGTTTAACTGAATCAACTCAGCAATTCTATTCCCTAGGTGTAGAAGACCCACTCTAGAGCAGCTCATTTTCTGGATAGTATAAAGAGGAAATGAGGAAGGGCAAATCTGCTTCATTTCTTCAGAGGAGCTCCACTCTTTGCTTTCAGCTTGGACATCATCTCCTGTCTTCCATTACAGATTCTTCAGCTTCCACCTCAGATCCTTCAGCCTTCCGGTGTAGACTCTTCAGCCTTCCCTTGCAGACCAATTGGCTTCCTGATATGGACTCACATGAACACTGTGGTGAGCACCGGACTTTGGACTGAAAGCTTTACTCCCCAGTGTGCAAATGCCCTCCGCACACTTCCTCACCCAACTCTGTGGCTGACCATCATAAGCCAATCTCGTAATTTCTTATACATTTGTATGTCTTGTGTTATGTCTGTTTTTCTAGCAGAATACTAACTAATGTAGCCTTCATATCTTCATCTAAAAACAGGGATAATAAGATCTAATTTATGTGATAAATTTTTAAATGCTAATGGGCCATACAAAAGATTCTTAAAGGGCTGGTGTCAGCAGTGCTGTCCAGTACAACAGTCAATAGCCATGTATGGCTATTAAACATTTCAAGTATGATCAGTATGATTGGGGAATTTAATTTAATTTAAATTTTTAAACCTGAGATTTGATTTAGTTATTGGAAAACTTAAGTTTCTTTGGTTCAACTTGATTAAACAAATATAAGTGTTATGGATTTTGAGCTGCTATGTGCCAGCTGCTATATATTTGACTCTCTGTATCCAAAGGTTCTACATCCTCTGATTCATCCAAACACAGATCAAAAATATTTGAAAAGTGTTTTTGTACTGAACACATACAGACTATTCCTTGTCTAAACCTAAACAATAGCAACTATTTACATAGAATTTACATTGTATTAGGTAATATGAGTAATTTAGAGATGATTTATATGAAAGAGCCAGGCATGGTGACCAACACCTGTAGTCCCTGTGCTTAGGAGGCTGTGGCAAGAGGATTGCCATGAGTTCAAGGTCAGCTTAGGCTACATAGTGAGTTCAAGGCCAGCCTGAACTATGTGACAAGTCCCCTTAGCAAAAAAAAAGGCACTGAGGATATAGCTCAGCAGCATAAGCATCTACCTGGCAAGTGCAAGGTCCTGAGTTCAATTCCTTGTATTGAAAAAAAAGAGAGAGTATGTATGCAAATTTTATGTAAATATATCATTTTATATAAGGAATTTGAACATCTGTGGATTTTAGTATCCATAAAGATCCAGGAAGCAATCTCCCAGGATACCTAGGTAGACACAGGCAGTCTGATATGAGATGCCTGTCCTGAGAGCAGCTATAAATATAGGGAACATCTCAGTGTTAGATGTACAAATATCTAGGACTAAAATCTTCACTTTCATAGTTACCATATGGTTGTGGCTACCATGTTTCTCAAACTAAAATCATAGACACATGTTCTTTTTTAAAATTTTTATTCATTTATTTACTTATTTAAATTTTATTTTGAAGAAAATAAAACCCAAAAAAATGAAGCAGAATAAAGACAATCAAAACCAAACAGTGAGAGCAATTCAGGGCTTCAAAATAGGATAATAGAAAATCAACAATGGCTACCATAACGTCTCATGTTATCTTCAAAATAGCTGCCCATACCATCAGATTTAATAAAATCAAACAAAACAAAACAGAATCAAACCAAACAATCAAAATGATACAGGACTTCAAAACAAGGTAGTAGAAAATTAACAGTGGCTACCACCTTCCCCTTTTAGACATTTCCTCCACTTTGACCTTCACAAGATCTATTGTACATTTTGGATCACACTAACTTCTTCAGTTTTGGGGGTTTTTTTCTCTGTAATTTTAAAGGGGGAAAAACAGTAATAAAACAAATCAAAACAGTAATAAGACAGTAGGAAATCTGTAGTAGTTACTATATTTTATATTGTTGTCCTCTAAATAGTTGCTTATGAGGTGTGTGTGTGGGGGTGTTCTCCTCTCCCCAGCCCCTATGCAGGTCACCTCACAGGCAGGGGCTTAGCTTCTTTCCTTGTTTTCCCTGATCCATGCTCCAAATGCCACACAGGTGGGGGCTTAACTTTCATGTTGGCTCTTCCCTGGTCAGTGCTCTTAATGGCTCCAGACATGTTTTGTTTTGTTTTGTTTTTTTATCAGTAGCTGGGATCGATCTCATGACCACCTGCTTGCAAGGCACCGCTTATGCGCTGAGCTAAATCCCCAACACCCAGACATGTATTCTTGACCAAAGATTTTTACACTTCTTTCAGGCAGTAAAGATGGTGGCAGCATAGATTGGAAGCTAAAATGTTGAAATGTACTATTTTAGAAATCAGTCACTTAAAATGTAAGAATAGTCATTTAGTTGAAATTATGATAGATTTGCAAAGGTAAAAATAACTTTGTTGAAAAATCCTTATAAATATGAACATGTCATTTGTAGAGAAATTCCACCTGCTTTTTGTATCAGGAATTGAACTCAGGACCTCATACTTGCCACACAGGCTCTATGCTGTTGAGCTATATCCCCAACACAGACATTTCCCTTCTAAGTATTTATTCTGGAGATATAGTCATGGATGTGCCCAGATCTATGTATGACTGTTTGCTGAAGTGTTAAAACAGCAAAAATACCTAGAAACAACACAAGTGTTCAACAATTTGGAATTTGCTATCTGACTCATCTCTTTAATGAACCACTATGCATCCATTGAAATTCATGTCAAAAGAAAGGTTGAATGACTTCAAAATGTGATCATAAAAGCAATATGTGTACTATATTCCTAATTATATATCAAGTGCATAGTAAAGTACAGGAGTGATCTTTACCAGTGCATTGATAGTATTTATTTCTCTGATGAGGCTACAAGAAATTTTTTTCCCTTTGACCTTGTTGAATTTTTTAAAAATTCTTTTACAATGAACATCTATTAGTTTATTGTCCAGAAAAATGATAAACATAATGCTTTAAAAATGAGCCTATTGAATCAAACTACTTTTCCTAACTTTGTTGAGTTGGGGCAGAAATCAGAAAATGCAAAAATGAGAATGCTATTCTTCTATAATTTAATAGTTAATAAAAGGACTTTATCCTGTATTTATTACTTCTGTAAAATAATTAATGGCAAGACAAAAAAATTCAAGTAAGTGAAGAGGATAGAAATGTCAGCAACCTGAGTGGAACACCAAATGATTATTTCTTCTGTGCTTGGATTTCTAGCATGAGTCAGATTTTTTTTCATAATTCACTTTATCACAAGCCACATTTTGTAAATAAAGATGCTTCATAAATTCACAATAAAGATATTTAATCAAAACTGGTTTTGATCTAGTTTAAAGGGCAAAAGTTCCCTTCAACAAAATGGAGATTATTTGAGACTTACAAATAGGTTATAGAACAAGAAGTGCTTTCTGTTTCTCATCACCCACATGATTCCACTTGGCTTATCCTATGTTTCACAGGACTAGAATTTGGTTCTCCTACTTTTTACCTGTTCCTTGGGTTGCTCCTTCTAATGTCCAAGAAAAAAAAACTGTTTAGAATAGGTATTTTACTACACTGTCATTTGTTTGGAGTATTGATCTCCAAATATAATTTCCCTGAGGACTTTGTCATAAGCAGTAATCTGGTTTGCTTCCCACAGATAAAATACTTATACTTAAGCAATGACAAAATGAATGTTGGTAGAATTTAATGACTACCAGCAGGACAAAGAGTGCTGAAAGAATCAGGGAAAAAGAACGTAGAGTAAGGACCAAATCTAAACTAGATTTTTCCCTTAACTACTGTTTTACAGAGCAACAGAGATTACTTAATGCATGATGTGTGCCCCATGGGAGACAGAACATGAGGTGACTACAGAGATTTTGAAGAAATGTCCAGTGAGTGGGGACAAGAATAAGTGAGGGACAGTCGTGACGTTGCAGGCAAGCAAAAACAAGCCACTAATAAAAGCATACACATAGTCCCATGGAACAGAGATCCCAGAAACATACATATGCACTAATTCTTGACAAAAGTACCAGAAAATACACTGGAGAAAGGATAACTTCTTCGACAAATGGTGCTGGGTGGGAAAATAGGATGTCTCATACAGAATGCTGAAACTTGACCCTATCTCTCAACCCGTACAAAAATCAGCTCAAAACAGATCAAGGACCTAACTGTAAGACATGAAACGCTGAAGCTACTAGAAGAAAACAGGGAAAACCCTTTGAGATATTGGTATAGTCAATGATTTTCTAGATAGGACCACAAAAGCATAGGAAACAAAAGCAGAAGTTGGCAAGTGTGATTATATCAAGTTAAAAAAGTTTTTGCACAGCAAAGGAAACAGCCAATATAATGATGAGACAACCTACAGAATGGGAGAAAAATATTTGAGAACGATTTGTCTGACAATGGGTTAACATCCAGAATGTATAAGGAATAAAATATAATCAAATTAAAAAGTGGGCAAATGAGCTAAATAGACACTTCTCAAATAAATACACATATATATGAAAAAATGCTTAGTATAGGACAGGTGTGGTGGTGCATGCCTGTAATCCCATCTCTGGGGAGGCAGAGGCAGGAGGATTGCTATGAGTTTGAGGCCATCCTGAGCTACACAGTGAGACCCTGTCTCAAAAAAAAAAGTTTAACATCATTAGCTACAAAACTACAATGTGTTCTTATCTGATCCCTGTTACAATAGTTATTGTTAAAATCTCTGAGACTTAGTTTCTTTTTATGTATGAGAATGTGTTATTACTACAATTAAACTTCCATTTCTTTTATTTCATAAATTATATATCCATATTTCTTAGTTAAAATATTTTCATAGATTATATATCTGTGTCTTCTTAATTAAAGTGTTACGTTTTATGAAAACAAACAAACAAAAAAACCCTAAAAATAAAACTACCCAATGATCAGCTATTCCACTTCTGAGTATATATCCAAAGTAAATGAAGCCAATACACCAAAGAGATACCTGGGGGCCCATGTTTATTGCAGCAGTATTTACAATAGCTAAGATGTGAAAAGAGATAAGATGCTCACCAACAGATCAATGGATAAAGAAATGGATGTACACCATGGACTATTATTTGGCCACAAAGACAAATAAAATCCTGTAATTTACAGCAAAATTGGTAGAAATGAAGGTCATTTAATGAACTAGACACACAAAGGCAAGTAACACATGTTCTCTGTCATATGTGGAAGTTAAATACAAGTTGACCAGAAAACAGAATAGTGATTACTAGAGATTTGGAAAGATGTTGCCGAGAAGGAATGGGGGTGGGTGAATGGAGAAAAGAGTGACTGCATTTGTTCAATACATGCTATGTACATGTATAAAATAGCACAATGAGCCCCATTAATATGTACAATTAATATATGTTAATAAAATATTTAAAAACAAGCCAGAAACAATAGCTTCTGCATTAATTGAATGCATATCTTGAGCCAGACAATGGTGCAAGTATTTTAAATAAATTATTTCATTTGCAAATTTAATTACAGGGTGTGATAGTTAACTGATTTTGTCAATTTGAATAAACAATGCCCAATTAAAGTGGGTGTGGTAGACCCACCCTAGGGAGGAATATTGCCAGAGGGATATAAAAGGGAAATGAAGAAGGAAGGCTCCCTTCTGTTATTCTTGGAGGAACTCCAGTTTTCACCTTCACCTTCGGTGTTGTCTCTTGGTTTCTAGTGCAGACCCTTCAGCCTTCCAGTGCAGACCCTTTGGCCTCCTATTACAGATTCGCACAGGACACTACGGTGAGCTCTGGCCCTTTGATTGGATCCTTCCGCTGTCCAGTGTGTAGACAGACCTTTTGCACTCTTCTACACTTGACTTTGTAGGCAGCCATTGTAAGCCAATTGTGTACATTTTATGTATTTGTATATTTTGCATTAAATCAGTTTCTCTAGTAAGCACTGACTGATACACAGTGGGTGGGGCCGTAGCTGCCAAAGAATCCTCAAGCAAAGGGATACAAGTACTGACAGAAGGCCAGGCAGGGCTTAGCAGAATTAAGCTTCACCTTCACCATGCAACTTTTCCATGTCTGTATCTACTCTGTTCTCTCTAAACTTTCTTCTATTTTTCTTATCACCTTATTTAATGTTATGATATTCTTTATCTTTCCTTATGGTTCCTCTTCCCTCTCTGTATCACTCTCCTTGGATGTTAAAGGCTATGTCCACTCCCTACTGGGCAAGTCTTGAGAGGCATTGGTAGTTAACTGGCATTACTGCAAAGAACGAGGGAACACTAGTGCCAGGTCTGTGTTGGTGTGTTCTAAAACATAACTGGTCAGTATGCCTTGCCAATTCTCCATCCCCATTAGTCTTCCTTTTACTGTACTTTGCACGGTATTAATTCAATCTTCAAGGACCACCATGTGAAGCCAAATTAATCCTTCCCTCAATATTGTCAAAATGCTGTGTGCAGGCCTCAGTTACAGTACAGTGCTCACCACAAAACATCCTAAATATTCATCTATATGTTAATTTCCTCATGAGAACAGGAATTTTGAGATGACAGGAAATACTTCTTCCCTACATGGAGTATGTCATAAAAGTCTATGTTCCAAAAATATCTGAAAGATTACATTAAAGTTACATTGACATTGGCTTTGGAATACTGTATGAGCATTTCCACACACTGTGCCCACCAGTTAAGCAAACATTCTGCCACTGAGCTATGTTCTTAGCCTAGATAGAGCATTGTTCTACAAGTGTACTGACAAATACATCCATGGAAGCCATACCCAATGAATGTAGTTAGAGAAGTTTTAGTCAGAAATGAGTCTTGAGAACTACCATGATACCTGAAGAGTGATAATGAAAGTTGAGAAGTAATTTAAATTTGATAAACTATAATTATGTATAAATTAGATATAAACCACAATTTCAAAAACAAATAATGAGAACATTATTCATGTTGGAATCATTGTCACAGTAAAGTCTTATTTGCATGATAAACAATAAACTATAAATAACAGGAACACAAATACACCAGATGTTATAAAAAATTCAGGTACATGAGTCATAATAGCTTTTTATAGCACAAGGTGGAAGTAGTGGAGAGAGGTATTGGGAATCTTTGAGAGAATTGTGTATAAGACCACACTCACAAAGACTTCAAGGTCAATTGCACACTGAAATGGAGCTATCTGCATTGAAATCTTGTCCTATAATTTTCCTTGTGGAATTTGATCAACCTAATTTAATTAATTCATTAAAAATTTAGCAGAATTTTTTTTTCCTAAAATGTCATTTAACTTAAGCTGGAATCTGTTTGTATAAATTTTATTTTCAATATTCTTGGGTCAGTAGGTAGAAGCTACAGTGTGGGGTTAGGGATTTTGAAAGACATTGTATTGGCAAATAGTTTGTTGGTAAAAGTAAAAATTAAAGAAGCCGTGGTAGATTGACAATTTATGAGGTATGCATAAAAATGATTTCCATCTTTCTTTGAAATTATGCCTCAAAATTTCTCCATTATAGATTAAGCAAATTACTTTAGCATTTTAATGTTATTTATTTATTTTTCATGTTTGCAAAATTTTAGAAATGAACAAAAGTACACAGACCAATATAAGGCATAATTACCAATGATTAATATTTTGCCAATTGTTTTTATGTGAAAGTAAATCATTATAGATTATCAGGTATGCCCTAGATTCCCGATCTTCCAAAAGAGTGTACAGCGGAGGTTAAATAAAAAGAGACAAATTGTATAATTTTAGAGGCTCCCTCCAGGAGGATTAAAACCCTTTAGTTGAGCTCCTGACTCCTAGGGTTAAGACCCCTTCTTCTCTGGACTGCAGACAAAGGGAGAGAAAACTAAGAAAAGGCAGGAAATGAGCAGGACCCCGGGGAGTCTCCCAAGTTGTAAATTAGGCCAATTTAGGAGAACCATCTTATTTCCAAGATAACAGTCATGGAGACTATAGGTGTAAACTTCCTTTAACTGCTGTCTCCATTTACTTAATTAGTGGAGGAGCCAAGGTGTTTTCAGCTGTGGCCTTATCTTGCCCTTTGATGTGTCATTGGCCTCACTGGTTACTACAAACCTCAGCCAAGATCAGTGATTCATGGAGGTTCACTTACTATGAATCAGCTCCCGTCGCCAGGCAAGGGGCCAAAGCCTAGGACAGACTCACAGATAAACACAGAAAGTCAATTAGTAAAATTTAAATCCTGCTCAGAGCGGCTTTGTAGTGGTCTCCAACATCTCCCTTTTTTTTGAAGTAAAGCTGGATCAGGGATATAAATCTATTACTCCATTCTTGAGTCAGGTGTCATAAATACAGATACTGTCAGCAGAGTCATTAAAGCAACCAAAAGATTTTCAGGGGTTGGTGGAATTCCTCTTCTGGTGACAATGTCTCTAGCCTCATGAATTGTTGCTCCGATGTCACTCCACTGGATCA
Source organism: Hydrochoerus hydrochaeris (assembly GCA_004027455.1). Taxonomy (NCBI): domain Eukaryota; kingdom Metazoa; phylum Chordata; class Mammalia; order Rodentia; family Hydrochaeridae; genus Hydrochoerus; species Hydrochoerus hydrochaeris. The sequence goes on along the minus strand of PVLA01002372.1, from coordinate 114,888 downwards.
CTTGTCTTCTTTCCTGGTCTCTTGGGGGAGCTGGAAACCGATTTTCTGACTGACTGGCAGGTCTCTGGGGGTGAGTTTTGTCCATTAGACTCATCCTCTGGAGGGCCCAGATGGGTGGAGCCATCACCTAAGGTTGTCCTCAGCATTGGTTGTGTCTTCCATCAAGGCTGCATATTTCTCATGGATCTTTCACCTGTTGAGACACAAGTATAACCTCGCTTCCATGTTATTAGCTGTATTGATCTTTTATAGTTTAAATTAAGTATGGAAAAGGTAAAACTTGGTCTATCTGTGGGAAAAATAAGAATGTTAAAAAAGCAATCTTTTAAATCAATTATGATGAGAGGCCAGTCTCTGAGAACTGCATTTGGATTTGATAGTCCTGGCTGTAGTGTCCCTGTAGGAAGTAAGCAAGCATTACAGCTCTTAAATCTTGTAATAACCTCTATTTGTCTGACTTTTTTGGAATAACAAAGACAGGAATATTTTAAGGGCTAACTGAGCTTTCTAAATGTCCTAGCTGTAATTGTTTTTTTAACTAATTTGTATAATTGAGTTAGCTTCTCCTTTTTAAGGGGCCACTGATCTACCCAAACAGGCTCTTTAGTTTTCCATTGTAAAGGCAGTGCTGTTTTGGGAGGAGAAGCACCAATGGCCCTCCTCAAAAAACCTGCTGGTACACAATACCTTGCCTGTCATTTTTAGGTGTAATCTTAACAGGCTCTTTGATTCCCTGTAAGTTTTTACCTAGTCCTTTGTCCTCCTAATATCCCATTTTAATCATCATTTTCTTAATTTTAGGATCTGAATCTATTTGCTCAGTTTTCATATCGGAACTTGTTTGTTCAGCTTTAAAATCAGAATCGCTAGTCAGCACTAATTTCCGCTTTTGTAACAAATCTCTTCCCCACAAGTTAACTGGAATAGGTGCCACATAAGGTAAAAAGAAACCTCTTTGTTGGTCTGGTCCCTCATAAGGCAAAGGTGAGGCACTCTTTAAAACGTGCTGAGGGGTCCCTAGTCCGACAAGGGAGGTGGGGGCCCTTTGTGTGGGCCATGTGGCAGGCCATTGTTCTGATGCAATTACAGACACATCTACACTGGTGTCCATTAGACCTTCAAAGTATTTACCATTAATTTTTATAAAATACATAGGCCTGTTTTTAGTCACTTCCTGTGTAAAATAAATTTTTCTTTTTGTAGTCTTGCTCTGAGGGTTTTTTCCCCTCTTGAGCTGTCTATACTTAACGAAAGAAGGCTTTTCTATAGGTAACAAAATCAACTGTGCCACATAATCTCCCCGTTCAAAAACCCAGATGTCCATAGCACATGCAAGAACTTGTATCTAATCTCTACAATCACCATCGATCACACTAGGCACAATGGTTATTCCTTTTAAATTTAGATCAGCTTTTCCCAGTATAAGACCAACTGTTCCTTCAGGTGGGGGACCCCAAGTTCTTGTGGGAATTGGGGTGGGTCTGTCACCTCCAATTAGAGCGACTCTGCAAGCTGCAGGTAAATCTAGCCCTGCACTTTGGCCCGGTCCTGCGATAAGTGAGTTAACATCTCTCCAAGAAGCCACCTCTGATGTTGCTCTTAAATCTGTCGGTGAGTTTGCACTGGGTAAATCTGACTAAGATTTTGACTCAGGTTGTGCCTCCTCTATTGTTTTGCTGGCCTGAGGAAAGGCCCTCATCTCGTTTTTTGGCAACAGTGTACCATCCTTATGGAATTTAGAATGACAATATTTGGCCCAATGCCTCCCCTTTTTTGGCATCTTGGACAGAGTCCAGGCACGGAACCTGAGCCCTCCTCCCCAGAGGTGCTTTTCTCTTGCCGTGTTGCAGCTGCAGTGTCTGTGCCTTCAGATCTACAAAGAACTCTGCAATTTTTTTCTAGTATGTCCCACTTTTCCACAACTAAAACAAATTTTGCACCTTTTTGCATTTGCAAAACCAGCCATAACCTGAGCCATCATAGCTGTCTCATAAGACTCAGTTCTAATGTCTTGACATGCTCGAATATATGTTGTTAAATCATTAGTTGACTTTACAGGATTTAAAGCCTATTTATAATCCCAATTAGCATTATCATATGCCAATAATAAAGTTAGAATGTTCACAGCTTTTGTGTTTGATACCTGTCTGCGAACAGCTTCTTGTAATTTTGCCACAAATTGAGTAAAGGTTCCTGGGGTCCTTGTAGAATATGTAAAAGGACATCACGGGAGCCCCATCCTCTGGAATAGTTGTCCATGCTTTTTTTTACTAATTCTGCTAGCTGTGGATATAGTTCCTCAGGGCATTGAACTTGTTCCTCCAGTGGTGCATATATCCCTGTCCCTGAAAGCATTTCCTCATTTGTTGCTGGATGTGGATTGGGACCCGTCCTGTTTTTATGTGCCTGCTCCAAAACGAGAGTTTTTAGCTTTACATCAAAATGAAGGAATGCAGCAGGACACAGGCAAGTTTGTGCCAAATGCTTGATATCATAAGGTGTCAATTGATATGTATCCAAAACATTTTGCAAGAGTCTCACAGTAAATGGACTTTGGACTCCATTGTTAACCACACTTTTCTTAAGATTTCTTAGCAGTTGTATTTCAAAAGGCATATGAATAAAACACACCTGATCATTAGCATCTCTTTCAATTCCAACTGGGAAGCAAGCAGGGAGAGTGTTATGATCTCCCCTTGTGGCTGCCTCTTCCCCGATTACCTGTAAATTTCTGGATAGAGCCCTAGGAGGTATCTTTTGTAAAGGCTCTGGCTTCTGCTTAGGTGATCCCTCTAAGGAATTTGTTTTGGTGGCAGGAGCCTCAGCAGGGAGCTCTCCTATTCCCTCTGTGTCCGAATCAGAGTGAGCTCTTTAACAGACTTAAAACTGAACGGACCAGATTCCAAGTTGAGAACGTCTCAGGGGAAATGATTTGTCCTGCCCTGTGTGCCTCTTTAAGATTTTTTCTAACTTTCCCAAATATCAATTTCTTTTTCTTAATTTAAAGAGAAAAAAAACAGGAAAAAGGTAGAAATATTACAGAATTTCAAGAAAAGAAGATAAACAGTAAGAAATCACTAGTTGATTGATTACATACTGTTATTTTAGAAATAGTTATTCAAGTTACAAAATTAAAGCACACAAGGTGGACACTAAAGCAGTGAGAGTGCAAACAGATCTGTTCAACAATCCAAAAAAACCTAGAAATATGGTCATCAATCACACACACCTAAACATACATGCAGCTATATCTTTTATAGCGCTTCCTATTTCCTCCTTTTTACAATAGCAATTATACAGTTTTAAAATTTTATTTAAAGAGAAGAAAAAAAAGCAAAACAGAAAAAAGGGTAGCAACAATACAGAATTCTAAAAGAAAGAAAGAAAAAGGAAAATGAGAAAAAGTCCCACTAAGAAATCAGTAATTTATAAATTACATACTGTCATCCTGGATGTAGTTGTTCAAGTTACAAAGTTAAAGGGTACATAGTAAACATTCAAACAGTCAGACTGCAAACAGTTCTGCTCAAAGATCCAACAAAGATTCAGCAATATGGTCATCTATTTTACACACTCGAACATATATGCAGTTTTATCCCTTAGAGCACTTTCTTTTCCTCTTTTTTAGAATAGCAATTACACATTTTGGTTTTATTGCACTTGTAGTTCTTATTTACTTTTTACACTAGAGACACAATATGATATTTATAAATATGATTCTTATTTATTTCACTAATGAGGATAGTCTCAAGTTGTCTCCATTTGCCTATGAAGGCCTCAAGATCATCCTTTTTTAGCTGAGTAATATTCCATCGTATAAAAATGCCACATCTTTTTCATACACACTTCAATTGAAGGGTATCTTGGTTGTTTCCAGGATTTAGCTATCACAAATTGTGCAGCTATGAACATGGGTGCACATATATCACTGTGATATGAACTTTTCAGTTCTTTGGGGAAAATGCCCAGGAAGGAGAAAGCTGGATTGAATGGGGCTTCTAATCCTAGTCTTCTGAGAATTCTCCATATGGATTTCCATAATGGTTGCACCAGTCTACATTCCCACCAACAGTGGAGCAGTGTTCCTTTTTCCCCGGAGCCTCGCCAACATTTGTTATCAGTTGATTTCTTGAGTAAGGTGGATTCTCAATTCTGTTTTAATTTGCATTTCTCGAATGACCAGTGATGGTGAACATTTCTTCATGTATTTATTTGCCATTTGTATATCTTTCTCTGAGAACTGTGTGTTCATCTCAGATGCCCATTTTTGGACAGGGTCTTTGAATTTGGGGGGATTGATGTTTTTCAATTTTTTATATGTTCTGGACACAAGTCCTTTGTCTGAGGGGTTGCTGGTTAAAATTATTTCCCACTCTGTTGGTTTTCTTTTCACTCTGTTGGTGATTTCCTTTGAAGTGCAGAAACTTTTCAATAATGTGAGATCCCATTTGTTGATTCTTTGAAGTGTTTCCCATGAAGTTTGCCTTTGGTTCATGAATTCTCTGCCTACCCCTATGTCTCCAAGACTTCTACCTACCTTGTCTTCCAGTAGATTTAGTGTTTCTTTTCTAATATTGAGGTCTTTGATCCATTTAGATTTTAGTTTTGTGCATGGTGATATGCATGGATCTAGTTTCAGTCTTCAGCACATAGAGAGCCAGTTTTTCCAACACCATTTATTAAAGAGACTATCCTTCTTCCAGTGGACATATTTAGCCCCTTTGTCAAATATCAGGTGGCTCAGTGTCTTTGTATTTGTGCTTGCATCTTCTAATCTGTTCCATTGATCCTCAGGTCGATTTTTTGCAGGACCAAGCTGATTTTATCACTGGGGCTTTATAGTACCATTTCAAGTCAGGAATTGAGATGCCTCCTGCCTTGCTTTTGTTGCCTAGAATTGTCTTTGCTATTCTAGGTTTCTTCTGTTTCCAAATGAATTTTAGGAGTGTTTTCTCTAGATCTGTGAGGTATGTCCATGGTATTTTGATTGGGAATGCATTAAATCTGTATAACAGTTTGGGGAGTATGGCCATTTTCACAACGTTGGTTCTTCCTAACTCAGAGCAAGAAATATCCTTCCATTTTCTCATATCCTCTTCAGTCTCCTTTTTCAGCATACTATTATTTTCAGCATATCTAGGTCTTTTACATTTTTAGTTAGGCTGGTTCTTAAGTATTTCATTTTTTAGGTTATTGTAGAGGGCAATATTTCCATAATTTCTCTCTCAGTGAGTTTTTTGTTTGTGTACAGGAATGCTATTGATTTTTGAGCATTGACTTTGTATCCAGCTACATTGCTGAACTTGTTTATTACCTCTAGTAGTCTTTTAATGGAGTTTTTTGGGTCTTCTATATAGAGAATCATGTCATCTGCAAATAGTAATAATTTAACTTCTTCCTTTCCTATCTTTAATCCTTTTATTTCTCTCTCTTGGCTGATTGCCCTGGCTAGTGTTTCCAGAACTATATTGAAAAGGAGTGGTCATAGTGGACATCTTTCTTATGCTTGATTTTAAAGTGAAAGACTTCAGTTTTTGTCCATTTAATATAATGTTGGCTGTTTGTTTGTCATAGATGGCCTTTATAAGGTTGAGGTAGACACCATGTATTTCAAGTTTCTGAAGGGTTTTTATCATGAACATGTGTTGGACTTTGTCAAAAGCTTTTTCTGCATCTATTGAGATGACCATGTGGTTTTTGTTTTTGGCTCTGTTGATGTGGTATATTACATTTATTGATTTGCATATGTCAAACCATCCCTGCATTCCAAGAATGAACCCCACTTGGTCATGACATATAATCTTCTTGATGATATGCTGCATTCTATTTGCCAGTATTTTGTTGAGAATCTTTGCATCAATGTTCATTAGTGAGATTGGCCTATAGTTCTCTTTTTTGGTTGGATCTTTCTCTGGTTGTGGTATCAGAGTAATACTTGCCTCCAGGAATGATTTAGGGAAGATTGCTTTTTTCTCAACTACGTTGAAGAGTTTAAGGAGTACTGGCATCAAATCATCTCTAAGTTTCTTGTCGAATCCAGCTGTGAATCCATCAGGACCTGGGCTTTTCTTTGTTGGTAAGTTTTTAATTACATTTTCAATTTCAATAGCTGATATTGGGTTGTTCAAAATTGCTGTATCTTCTTGGTTGAGCTTTGTTAGTTCATATGTTTCTAGAAATCTGTCCATTTCCTCTGTGTTTTCCACTCTATGTGAGTAGACATTTTCAAAGTAGGTATTCATGATCTTTTGAATTTCTTAGGGATCTGTAGTAATTTCTCCCTTTTCAGTTCTTATTGCATGGATTTGGGGTTTTTCTTTCTTTCTCTTGATAAGGTTACCTAGGGGTTCATCAATTTTGTTGATTCTCTCAAAAAACCGGCTTTTTGATTCATTAATTCTTTGTATTGTTTTTTTTTAGTTTCAATTGCATTGATTTCTGCTCTAATCTTTACAATTTCCTCTCTTCTATGAGCTTTGGGTTTAGCTTGCTCTTCTTTTTCTAGAAGATTGAGATGGAGAATTAGGTTGTTCATTTGTACTTGTTCTGTTTTCTTGATATGACAGTTTATTGCTATATATGTCCCTCTTAATACTGCTTTCATTGCACGCCAAGAGATTACAGTATGTCATTTCTATATTTTCATTGAATCGTAGGTATAGTTTTTTTTCTTCTTTAATTTCATCTGTAGCCCACTGGTTGTTCAAAAGGCTGTCATTTAATTTTCATTTATTTATGCAGGTTTTACAAATTCTTTAGCCATTTATTTCCAATTTCAGTGTACTATGTCAGATATGCATGGTATGATTTCAATGCCTTTGCATTTACTTAAGAATGTTTTATGGGATAATATTTGGTCTGTTTTGGAGAACATTCCATGTGCAGCTGAGAAGAATGTGTATTCTGATGTGGTTGGGTGGAACACTCTGTAAATGTCTACTAAGTCCAATTGCTCACAGGTATGATTCAGTTCTGTTATTTCTTTGCTGACTTTTTGTCTAGTTGATCTATCTCTTTGTGACAATGGGCTGTTAAAATCTCCTGTTATAATTGTGTTCTTGTGTATTTGGTTTTTCATGTCCATTAGTATCTGTCTTATATAGTTGGGTGCTCCTGTATTTGGCACATATATATTTATAATTGTTAGTTCTTCCTCTTGAATTTTACCACTAATAACTATGTGGTGACCTTCTCTATCTCTTTTAATCATTTTAGGTTTGAAGGTCAGGTTGTCTGCAAATAGAATAGCTACCCCTGCTTTTTTCTGGTTTCCTGTTGCATGGAATACTGTTTTCCACCCTTTGACTTTTAATCTATGAGTTTCCTTTTGGGTGAGATGTGTTTCTTGTATACAGCATATTGTGGGGTCCTGTTTCTTGATCCATTCTGTCAATCTACTTCTTTTTATAGGTGAATTGAGGCCATTTATATTTATGGATATCACTGATATGTACTGGCTTGACTTTGCCATGTTATGTTCCAATTTTTTCTTTTTGCTTTTCCTCTTATTTCATTGCTTATCCTACCTGGTCATTTCTTTCTGGTGTTGTTTTGGGGATTATGCTCATTTTTGTCTCTGTGTAGTATGTCTTTCTGTTATCTTTCTAGGGTTGGTTTGGTGGACATGAATTTCTTCAGTTGTTCTTTGTCATGGAAGTATCTTGTTTCTCCATTAAATTTGAATGAAATTTTTTCTGGCTACATCAGTCTGGGTTGAAGATTGTTTTCTTTCAGGGCTTGAAATACTTCACTCCAAGCTCTTCTTGACTTGAGGGTTTGTTCTGAAAAGTCTGCCATGATTCTAATGGTCTTTCCCTGATAGGTGAGTTGTGTCTTTTCTCTGACAGCTTTTAATATTCTGTTTTTATGCTGTATGTCTGAGATCTTAATTATTATGTGTCTGGGTGTGGTTTATGTTGATTGTGACTGTTTGGTGTTCTATATGCCTCACTTATCTGCATATCAGATTCTTTCCCCATGTTTGGGAAATTTTCAGCTATAATTTGCCCCGTATTTTACTCCCAGATGAAATGGCTTTTCACAGCGGGAAGACTCACCCTTTTTCTTCCTTCTCTTCTCTCCAGGCATGCTGGGCAAGTGTTCTCCCTGTGAAGGCCTCCTCTGTATCTAAACTTTTCCACTCTGGGTAGACTTATTCATTCAGGCTAAAATTCCTAGTCCAAGGATTTTAGGTCCCTTGTCCAGATGCCAGTTACTGGGTCTGCGCTAGATCCCTGATCTTCCAAACAAGTGTATGGTGGAGGTTAAATAAAAAGAGACAAATTGTATAATTTTACGGGCTCCATCCAGGAGGATCAAAACCATTTAGTTGAGCTCCTGACTCCTAGGGTTAAGACCCCATCTTCTCTGGACTGCAGACAAAAGGTGAGAAAACTAAGAAAAGGCAGCAAATGAGCAGGACCCAGGGGTCTCCAAGTTGTAAATTAGGCCAATTTAGGAGAAGCATCTTATTTTGTAAGTAACAGTCATGGTAGAATGGAGACTATATGTGTAAACTTCCTTTAACTGCTGTCTCTATTTACTTAATTAGTGGAGGAGCCAAGGTGTTTTCAGCTGTGGCCTTATCTTGCCCTTTGAGGTTTCATTGACTTCATTGATTACTACAAACCTCAGCCAAGATCAGTGATTCATAGAAGTTCACTTACTATGAATCAGCTCCTTTCACCAGGCAAGGAGTCTAAGCCTAGAACAGACTCACTGATAAACATAGAAAGCTGATTAGTAAAATTTAAATCCTGCTCAGAGCAGCTTTGTAGTGGTCTCCAACAATAGATGTTATGGTTTAGATCTAAAATGGCCCCTAAGCCTCATGTTTGGAAATGATTAGACTATGAGAGTGTTATGGCTGACTTGCTGTTAAAAGGTGGGGTTAGGTTGGAAGAATGGATCCCTGGGGTGTGATTTGAAAGTGTACATCTTCCTTCCTGGTTCCTACCTTCTCTCTCTGCTTCTGGGACACCATGAAGTGAGCAGCTTTCCTCTGCCAGATTCACCTGCCATGCTATTTTCCCCTGGAGTCAATCCATGGTATATAACTGTGGGCCAAATTAAACCTCTCTTCTTTTAATTTATTAGTGTCAGGTATTTGTTACAGCATGGAGACAGTGACTAAAAGGCAATAGATAAATTTGAAATCTCCTTTCTATGCTTTTCTTCCTTCAGGGAGGCAATTATTTTCCATCCATACATATGTATCTTTCTTATTCAGTTTATGGACTAATATATTTAGGTTTACTTTTCAAACTTTTAATCACTTTTGTTTTCTGAACATTTTGTATCACAAAGCTAGAGTATCTTTTTTCTAGGCTTCTCCACTTGGAAAATTCCAACTCATCCCTTAGGGCCCAATCTAAAAATCACTATCTTTTTGCAGTCTTTCTTTAATCCCTAGGCAGATTAATAGTCCCTCGGTACCTAGTCAGGTTGCAATGTGATCAGGTTTATCTCTCTCCTTTCAAACTCTTGGAGGTCAGAACCATTCTTATTTATCATTGCATCTCTAGTTCACTCTGCTTACCAAATAGAGTCTCTCAGTAAATACTGAACAAATAAATAGAAGTTTAGAGAATTTGAGTTTCTAAAAATCAAATAAACAATGTCTTTACTTGGGGCAGAGAGCTTATGGAGTGGGAGGGGAAAGAAAGAATTTAATGTGTTAGCTTTCAATGACAGGAACTGATTTTGCTTAAATTTCATTGGAAAATTAAAAATATTTACACAAATATCAATAAAAAACAATTCAAGCTTGGTAAAAATTTACATTATCTGCTTGAAATTTACCATACTTATTACTTCCATGAGCAAATGGAAATGTTAAGATGTTGTATCTGAGGGGGATATTCAAAAACAGCAGAATGGAAGAATTATGCATATTCATGAGGGATTAGGACAGTATTAATAGAAAAATGATTCAAGTCTAAATTTGTTCAATCTAGGCCATAATTGTGCACTGACATAAAGTATGAGCTCTAAAGAGAACTGCCATTTAAAGTTTTATAAAAACAAATTATCCTTCAAAGTATTTTAATTAAAAGAAGACAGTAAAACACTTAGAAGCAAATTCAATATTTTTTTTTCCTTTTTCTGGGGGAATTGGTCGTGAAGAAAGGAGGTCAGAAACAGCTTTTTGAAGATGGAGGACAACACATCTCACACCAGCCTTAGAAGTGTGAATTGCAATTAATATCTTGCAGACCATGTAGTTCACATCATGTCAGCAAGTCATATTCTACCCCTGATCTTTTGCATTCCAAATTTGTGTGGCATTTTTAGGTACAAATGTCCCTCAAATGCCTTATTTGTACTTTTCAAGAAGATTCAGGGCATCCTGCTAGTGTCTATCTTTATTGTCAGGTGACCTTGAACCCCCTCAATGGAAAGGGTCACTGAGACTTCCTGGTAGTGAAGTCACTGGACATGGCATTTAATGTGATGAAACATGACAAATACATATTTTCTATAGTATGTATGTGTGAGTGTTTGATGAAGCTACTTAACAATTTATAAGCTTGGCATGATACCTAGCTGTCTAACTATGTTGGGACTTCTTAAATTTGAGTTAATTCAGGGGTTTAAGTAATTATATCTTTCTTTTCATTAATCTCTAAATGAAATTTAGTATTTATTTTTCTTAGAAGTATAGGCCATGAACCATAGTAATATTAAGCATTGATTTGTCACTTTATCATCAATGGAACATTATAATTGTTTCATTATATTAAAATTTTAATCAATTATTTAAATATTTAGTCCATTACTTAGAAATTATGGTACTTCTTAGAGTAATCTCTACCTTGTTTTAAATGTATTAATGAACAAATACATATATTATTATATTACAGATTTATTTTTACTATTTTGATAACTTTCCATATAATTTACTAGCTTTATAAACTTACATGTTTTATTTTATGGATTTATTAATTTATTTATTTTTATTTTTTCTGTATGTATTTTTATTTTAAAGGGAATATCACAACAATATAATGAAACAAAACAGTGATAAGACAGTAGGAAATCTACAATAATTACTATATTGCATATAGTTGTTCTCCAGTTACTAATACTACCAGCTTTAGGCTGGCTCATAGGCGGGGGTTTAGCTTTTTTCCTGGTTCTCCCCCATCCATGCTCTGGCTGGCTCACAAGCAAGAGCTTAGCTGCATTCCTGGTTCTTCTTGGTCTGTACTCCTTATTTTATGGATTGAAAGCATCATTCTGAGAAGACCATAGGCTCTGCTAGACATAAAAGAGTCTGTGGCATTAAGCCAAGAATCTTTGATATACAGAGGGACTCAGTTTCCTCAAATGAAGCCCACTGTAGATAAAACTGTAGTATAGACTAGTATTTTTGAAACTTTTTAAATTCACTGAACCCTGTTTTCAAGTAATAGCTCATGTGGAAGGCCAGTAGATACAATAGATCAAAGCATGGCTGCCTTTCTGAAATGAGACTCTTGACCCAAAACCTCAACCTCATGATCATTCATTTTGATGTTGGCTCTGTTCAATATCAGAAGGTGAAAATCTGTGATGGACTATGTGTAGACTTTGATGAGATCAAAGAGGGTAACAGAGTACAGAAGATGAAGAGAAAAAATAACAAAGGAGGAAGAAAAAGTAAAGTGTAGAAAGAAGACTAACAAGATAGGGGAAAATTGTGAGGCAAATCTTCCTCATGCCAGCAGGTAGAAGGATATCCTTGACAAATCAAAGCTAACTAGCCTCTCCCAATTTTTGATATTGTTTTATTGGAAGAAACCTGTTTACTTTCTTGTGTTTAAAGGGAAATGTATAAAAGTTTGGTCTTGTTGCACAAAAACAGATTTAGGGAGAGAAGGAAAGGATTCTTTCAGACCTACATTGGAAAAATGACCTCTGAAAAGAACCTAATTGTAGATAGACATTTTCATGGGGGAAAGGGGAAATGGGAAATGGGTATTGAACTCAAGGTCTCTGAACTACTCTACATGCTCATCTCTTCTACATTTTTAATTTTATTATATTTTGAGATAAATTTTTACTACATTTCCCAGGCTGGGTTCAAAATTGGCTTTTCTGCCTTAGCCTTCCAGAGTACTAGTGTTGCAAGTGTATATTTACACACCCAACAGGACAGCCTCTTTAAGTCTAGAGAATGCTACTGGTGCCCCACTAGATCTCAAGTTAGTAGTCTACACACTTCCTTCCCTCATCTGAAAACTCCTCCCTCCCCTAGCTTCTGGGGATATTGGTTGCCCTTGCTTCATAGAATTATCCTTAGCCAAACAGTAGTTTCTGGGATCACCACCTCTCCCCCCAGGAAAGAATACCTGATATTGGGGGTGCCAATCTTTACACCTTGTTTTAAATTTTTTTTTATTTTAAGGAGCATAAAACCAAACAAAATGAAACAGAATAAATACAATCAACACAAAACAATGAAAGCAAAACAGGGCTTCAAAACAAGATAACTGAAAATCAGAAATGGCTACCATAATGCCTTTTGTTATCTTCACAATAGCTTCCCGTACCATCAGACATAAGAAAAACAGAACAGAATGGAATAAAACCAATCAAAACAAAACAATGAAAGTCACACAGGACTTCAAACAAGATAATAGGAAATCAACCATGGCTACCATAATATATCTTGTTATCTTCAAAATAGCTGCTTATGCTATCAGACATAATAAAATCAAACAAAACAAACCAGAATTAAACCAAACCAAACCAAACAAAACAATGAAAATAAGACAGGACTTCAAAACAAGATAATAGGAAATTAAACAATACCTACTACTTTCCCTCTATAGACATTTCCTCCCCTTTCACTCTCACAATAGCTATTGTACATTTTGATCATGCTAACTCCTTTAGGTTTTTAATACTATAGAGACAACATGATGTTCAACCATGTGAGTCTGAAACATTTCACCCATGAGCATGATCTCAAGTTATATCCATTTACCTACAAGAGCCTTGAGATTATCCTTCTTTATAGCTGAATAGCTTTCCATTGTATAAAAATACCATAACTTTCTTATCCATTCTGTGATTGATGGGCAAGTTGTCCCTGTTTTTTTCTGGGTCCCTATCTCATGGAGCATTGTCTTCTCTCCTCTGACCTTCAGTAAATGAATTTCTTTTCGAGTCAGATGTGTTTCTGGTGTGCAGTGTATTGATGGATCCTGTCTCCCAATCCACTCTGCCCATGTGTTGTAGTCAGGGGCTTCAAGAAAAACAATTATATGTAGGACACAGAATTTATAATATTATTTTATGACAGTCACCAAGAATTAAATATGAGAAAATTCAGGAAATCTGTCCACAACACTAAAAAATCCAGCTGAAGGACTGGATCCTATAGTACTATCCCACATGAGTCCAGCTGAATACCTAGAGCACATGGCAGTGCCTCCCATGAGTACAGCTAGAGGTCTAGAGCCAACAATAATGACTCATGCAAGTTTATTTTACAGATCTGTTCTGGGAAGTCCCAAAGGCCAGCGGTGGAAACTAGAAAGTATATGCCAGTGGGATGAAGGAGCTGTGCCAGTGGGTTGACTGCTCTATACTGGAACCAAGAAGTGATGCTCAAAATAAGGACCAGAGCTCCCCTGAAAAGTACCACAGCCATCCTTAGTGACAATGAGGTCTAAAGTTCCTCTAACAATGAGAACAGTCGAGTACATATCAGAAAGCCAGAGTGACAACTTCTCCTGGAGATTAAATAGCAAACATCTTCCCCTCTGGTGACAGGAAATGATGCTCAATGTAAGGACCAGAGCTCCCCCAAAGTGAATCACAGCCACACTCAGTGATAAGATCCTAAGCTCCTCTGATGATAATGGCTGAATTCATATTGGGGAAGACAGCCATGACAAGCTGCTCCAAGAAAACCAACAGCTCCAAACAATGACAGTTAGGAGAACCCACAATGCCACAGTCTTTCTCTCCATGTCTCCTTTTATGCTGGCACTTTTTCCTCCGGGTGGGCCATCTACATTCAGCATCATGTCGATTTAATTTTGCTGGTGTTAAGTTGACTACCAGTTTTTAGTCCAGACCATGTTTCTTTATATTGGTGAATTGAGGCCATCTACATTAATGGTTATGATAGACATACACTGGCTCATCTCTGCCATGCTATCCTCCTGCCATTGACTCCTCCACTTTCCCCCTCCATTCACTTGCCTGCCCTGCTTGGTGATCTCTGTCACTGTTCCTGGAACTGCAGTCATCTTTATATCTCTCTAGAATGTTATTTAGCACTCTTTTCAGGGTTGGTTTAGTGGTTTTGAATTCCTTCAGTTGTTCTTTATCATGAAAGTATCTTATTTCTGCATTAGTTTAGAAAGATAGTTTTGCAGAGTACATCAATCTGGGTTGGAAGTTGTTTTCTTTCAGGACTTGAAACACTTCATTCCATGCTCTTTTTGACTTGATGGTTTGTGTTGAGAAGTTTACACATGTAGGTGATCTGTTTCTTTTCTCTAAAAGCCTTTAAAATTATATTCATGTGCTTAATTTCTGGGATCTTGATTATTATAAATCTCAGTGTAGATTTATTTTGTTTATGGCTAGTAGAGTTCTATATGCCTCACTTATATGCATGTCACATCATTTCCCCATGCTTGGGAAGTTTTCTGCTATTACTTCTGTAAGTAGTCTTTTTATGTCATTTATGTTTATCACTGCTTTTTCACTGACATCTGTTATTCTTAAATTATTTTTCTTTGCATTGTCTTGCAGCCATTAAATTGTTATTTTCTAGTTCCTTGTTATTTTTAAGAGATCTTTCTTTTTGCAATTGCTAGGCACAAACCTGTCTTCAATGTCTGAAAGTTTATCTTCAGTTTCTTTCAATTGGTTTTGCCAGATTTCAATGGAGTTTTTAATTTCCTGGATATCTCTGAATCTGTTTCATATATTCTAAATATTTTTATATTGTTCATTCAAAGTTTCCATCACTTTCCTATGTTCCTCCTTTTTTATCTGCATCTTCTTTAGATACACTCAACAATTATTTCATTATGTTTGTCACTTCTTTTTTCTGAAATATTATTTCTGATTTGATTACTTTTACAGCCTCACAAAGTTGTTTCTTTATTTCAGTTGCTATCCTTTCAGAAATTTCAGGTGTGAAACTTCCAATTTATTCCATGTTAATGTCTCCTAGACTTGTTTTGTGTGTGCTGGATATCTGAGCTTGCCTTTTGCTCATTTGTTTTGACCTTTTCCAGAGTTCTTCTGGACAAGCCAGTTGTGGGGTTCCCAGCACTTCCCATGTTGGTTCCCCTTCTTTGGTGTAGAGGAAAGGGCCAGGCACCTGGGTTTCTCTGAACTTAGCTTCCCAGGGAGGTGGTAGGGTGTGGGGGAGACTTCTCTAGACATGTGTGGCTATGATGAGACTCCCCCAGTCATGGAAGCTTGTGGGGGCTTGGCTGGCTGCTTCTCCCAGCCCTTGCTGGTTACCAGTTCTGATGGCAGCTGACAGGTTTGTAGGGGCATGGCTGGTTGGTTTTCCCAGCCCATACTAGCTACTGGTCCTGATGGTATTGTAACTTCAATACTAAACTCCTGTCTCTCTGGGATACCAGAAGCTCCAAGGTTCTGTCCCAGTCTGGTTCATCTTTAAGAGCCTCATGCTGGATAGCAATGCACCTGATATTTCAGTTCCTTATTTCAGAGAAATCCCCACTATCCAGGAGGAGATGTCTCTACCCACAGGAGGGTTATGAAGTCATAATATTTCACTCTTCTCATAGACTCTGCAGAGCAGGATACTCCACTGGGTGGTCAGACAGACTTTTTTCCCCACCTCAAGATGATTTCTAGATTTCCTGCATGTAAAAGCAACTAGTGTCAGCATGTACCATGCCTCCTGGAATGCAGAAGCAGAATGGAAGTGGTGTTGGTGCCTCAGCAAACACCCCTGACTGAAGCCTATGCAGGTACGTCCTTTAGCTCCTGCTCAGACCTACTGTGTCATACCAGGAACTCACATCTTATTACTGAGGTATCATTTGTACTCCAGAGATCTTTGCTGCATCAGGCTGACATTGAACTTCCTCAGCCCATGATTTTGCAGGGATTTTGTCTCATGATGTCCTGCTTATAGTATGCCTGGCTCCTGGAGCACTCTCACCCAAACCATTTAAATCAGAGTTCCCGTGTCATGTTCTGCTTCCAGGGCATCTTCATCTTTAAAAGTCAAACAACTCTTCTCAGAAATGTAGCATGAATCAAAATTGGACCCGCACTTAGAACATGTAACTGCTCCAAGAACATTAAGAATTAGTCTTCTCAACTCATTTTGACCCTCAGGGTCATTAAGTGGCTTCAGTTTCCTTTTATTCCTTTTAGGGTGTGGACTGTGGAGTCAGGCTGCCTGGCGGTTCCCCATGCTGCATTCAAGACTAACTCTGTGACCTTGGCAATTTATGGAATTTCTTGGTGTCTCATTTGCTATACTTATGAAAAGGGAAAAGAAGAACCCAGTACCATCTTCTTTAAAAGATGGTTTAATGGTATAATTGATGTCACTAAAGCACTTACCATACTCAGCATAGAAAACATTAACTACATCTTAGCACTATGTGTATTGCACATTATTTTTCAGTTTATTCATATCTCATGAATTTAATCATAGCAGAAAGTCTCCAAATCCTTATCTCTTGCAACTTTTGACTATTATCCTTTGTCAGGATTCTTTTACCATTTTCATTTTACTTAAGAGAGTATGAATAATTCATATTTGAGGATATTTTGGGCTTAGTGAAGCAAATCTCTTCAAACACAGAAATTTAGTGAGTCCTTGTGTATTTACTGTTTATCAGGAAAAAATAATGAAAAACAAAAATAATGTAACAGAATTAAAGCCATCTGATAGAGGTAATCATGTATATCCTGATTTATAAAAGCATTCAATGAGTATTCTGGTTATTTGTATTTTAAAACTAATGTCTTTTTTCCACCAGATGTTAATTTCATTCTAATGCAGTGAAAGATAAAAAAGAATGTATGCATTTTTTCAATTTACTAAAGAATTTTAGTTTGGAAAGTAGATATAAAATATTTGCAAGATGGGAAATAACTTCATTAGTAGAAGATTGGAAAAGTGAACTAACTACAGGTTAAATATCCCTTATCAGAAATTCCTGATACCAGAGTCATTTAGAGTTTGGAGTTTTTCAGACTTCTTGCATGCTTGCATGCATAGCCTACTAGATGATCATGCTCAGTATGAAAATCTAAAATGCTTCAAAAACCTAAATCAGAAGGCTTTTGAATTTTGGAAATTCAGTTTAGGAATATTCAACCTGTAGCACCATATATAGGAACACTAGGCTATATACAGTCAACTAAGTTTCCCTAGTGCAGTGACACGCATGCCACAGTGGGATGTTTGCTATCCCTATTCTGGTGTGATCTGGAAAAGGAATGATCTGGGAGAGGGCATGTGCCTCTTGTGACCTAAACTGGGGATGCTGTAGATACATAGATGTCAACTAAAAGTCTGTTGCAGACTCTACTATGAGGACTCTACTATGATGGTCTGCTGGACTGCTATATTAACATGTCACAAACTGCGAAACTTAACAGAAGGTTATTGTCTCACAGTTCTGGATACTAGAAGTCTGAGGTGGAGCAGATTGCAGGGTTGGTTCCTTCTAAGACTGTGAGGGAGGATGTATTCCATGCCTCTTGCCTAGCTTCTGGTGCATTGCTGGCCATCTTTATCCTGTAGATACATTACCCTCATCTTTACCTTGATATACACATGGCGTTCTCTGTCTCTTCCTCTCTCTCTCTCTGTCTCTTTGTGTTTCCAAATTCTTCCTTCTTATGTGGACACTGCTCATATTGTAATACAGCCCACTATATTCTAAACGACCTCATCTCAACTAATTACATCTGCAGTGACCCAGTTTCTGAATAAGTTAACATCAGAAATACTGGGAGTTAAGACTACAGCACATTAATTTTGTAGGAATATAATTTCATCCATAACATCGAATAATGGGAAAGATACTAACTATGGCTTTGCTGTTTGGCTCTGCCGAGAGGCAGATTGCTAATGAGTGAACCTTTCTCTGCAGATAATATATATATATATATATATATATATATATATATATATATATATGTATATATAATGTATTTAATAATAATCTTTCTTGCTCCTTTCTCTAACCAAACTGGATTCTTATCTGAAGATATCCTTCTTATCTACTTTGCAAAATCTTCTCATATTAATGTACACATATCTCTCTAAGGTTTTTCTTGTCCAGGCTTCTTCTTGTGTCTCTGTTGGGACAGTTTTTAGCCTTTTGATAGGTGATCTAACACTCTCTAAACCACTCAATGAATGGCTACTAGAAAAAAACATTAGAAGGGAAGTCAGAACTTATGGGAGCTATGTGTATAAATGACAGTACTGAAGAAGACTGAATATTTAAGTATGATTCTATCAGGTTTTTAAAGATGACATTTGCCTAGTTATTATTTCTTTGTGTAACTCAGAAATAGTTTCCTAAAATCTAGTTCAAAAGCAAATCAACTCCTGCAAACAACTGAACTGTCAAATAAAAACAAACTTGTTGGTTCTAGGTGGAACTATGATCATTAGAGTATATATGAAGTAATGCTTGGCAGGGAAGAAGAAAATTTTGCTGCCATCTTGCTTAGGCTAAATGTTTGTGGCTCTAGTGTTTTGATGATCGCAAATACCCTTGTAGCATTAATCCAAAGTCAACAAATAGCTTAATTACACAGAGGTCTTCACTGCTGGATATTTGCTGTATTCAAAGTGTAAATGGTATCTGAACCCAGCTTTGGGACTAATGCAGCTGTTCAAGAGTTATATTTCAGTGTTTGTGTGGGCTACATTCATAATACACTTTGTAAGAGCTTAATATAAATTCTTGGAACTCAGATAATGTCTCTATGGCTATTAAAAGAAGTTAGATCTTTTGGATTTAAGGTGAGGTTGCTTGGCAATAATAAAGCAGAATAAAGCAAGTCACTAACACAAAGTAATTATTTCTTCTATGAGACAGTTTGTCAAATTTAAGGAAAAAAGCTTTCATTTAAAATAACTGGAAAAAAGTAAGTTATCACATTGTGTAATACATTTTTTCATTTATTTGTAAAAGCAAAATTTTATTTCCAGTACCTTAGTAAAATAAAAAATGATAAGCTATAATTATAATTCTGTGCTATTTTACTGTTAGATGAGTTGAAAATATGGTACCCTGTGTTTTTCACATGATTATAAGGAATTTTTTGAATAAGGGTGATCTTTTTCACATGTGAAAAAGTATTCATTTTCTACAGACGAAAGAAGATGCAGGACAACTGAGTGACCTGGAGAACATTTGACCCTCTCAGAGTAAGGCTATCTTTTACTATAAAGAGAAGATCGTTTAAGTATTCCAGGATTTGTAAGTCATGCCATTTATGTTGCAAATACTTTACTCTGCCTTTGTTGGGAGAAAGTAACCATAGGAAATAGGTAAATTAATGGGATGACTATGACCCAATAAATCTTTATTTAGAAACACAGGCAGCAGGTTACAGTTTGCCAAGCCCTGATATGTATTATTAGGGAGATAATTATGACCAAGGCATAAATATAGAATTGGTGCTTTTTTATCTTTTAAATATTTTCCATATATTTTTTCATTACATCATTTTAGATTTCAACTCATTTCCCACTACTGAGGGGGAAAGTTTTAATGAACATTGTAGGCGAGCCTCTACCAAATTGTAATTCCTTGAAGAAATGTTTCATATCTTATTCTCCAGTATCTGGCAGTGTTATTGAACTGAATCAGTGCATTTCCTATAGGTTCAATTCGCGACTACCCCACTTTCACTGCCTCAGTGATGCATTGTATCCTTCTCAGCATAGGAGCAATTCCCTTCACCCTTGTACAACTTTGGAATCTTCCATATTTTTACTGAATACATATACATATCTCCAAAGATATTTTAACTGACATCAAAATTAGGATCAAATATAGTAAATGACTTTCTGCTTTTGTATCTAATTGGCTTATGACTATCAACCTTGCTGAGCATCACCTGAAACTTGGAAAGATAAAGAACTTTCCATATGGCAGATCCAATGGACAAGGAAGGAACAGGCAGAAAATAAGTCATTTCTCTATTTTCCTTGCTCTGGAAGAAAGACAAGATTTTTTTTTGGCCTACAGAATGAGAATGGCTTAAAAGCATGAGATACCAGTGAGAACTTTTTGATCAAGTTGGAACTTATGCTGTTCCTTATTCTCACTTATTTAATCTTAAGCAGTAACTATGTGAGTTTGCTAAATTGGATTTGAAAGCACCATCTAAGCTAGAAGATAAAATTTCAATAATTTCTCCATGGCCTCATTAAGTTTTCCTACTTTTTGTCTGTGTACTTTGTAATCAATTGATAGACATGAGTGCTGTTTTTACTATTAAATTTAATATGTTGTAATTTATTTATTTATTTTTATTTTATTTAAAGAGGGGGAAGCAAAACAGAAAAAGGGTAGAAACAATACAGAATTAAAAAAAAATAAACAGTAAGAAATCACTATTTGATACATTACATATTGTCTTCTTGGATATAGTGGTTCAAGTTACAAAATTAAAGAATACCAAGTGAACATTCAAACAGTGAGGCTGCAAACAGTTCTGTTCACCGATCCAACAAAAACTTAGTAACATGGTTATCAATCCTACACACTTAAGTATACATACAGTTATCTCTTTTAGAGCACTTTCTTTTCCTCCTATTGCTTTTTTTAAAATTATTTTATTTAAAGAAAAAATTTTGAAACAGAAAGAGGGTAGAAACAATACAAAATCTCAAAAACAAAACAAAACAAAACAAAACAAACAAAAATAGTAACCAGTAAAAATCACTAGTTGATAATTATATACTTTCCTCTTAGATGCAGTTGTTCAAGTTACAAAACTAAACTCCACAAAGTGCACATCCAAACAGTGAGACTTTAGTCAATTTTGCTCATCCATCCAACTAAAATTTTAGCAACATGGTTATTAATTCCATACACTCAAACATACATGCAGTTATATCCTTTAGAATATTCTCTTTTCCCTTTTTTTCCTTTACAATAACTATAATCCATTCTCATAAGCTACTCAGAAGTTCTACACATGTATAAGTCTCTACATATATACCTAGCCTTTCTGTATTAGAGGGAGAAACAAATCAAAACAAGTCAGCAATATAAATTCCTAGAGAAACACGAGATGAAAAGAACATACAAAAACAAAACATTAGGTGATCTATGGTAGTCACTATGATGTCTCTTGTTATTTTCAATAAAACTGTCTATATCATCAAATGTAATATAAACTTGGCATTGCTTTACATTATTAATAAAATCTAAACATTTGAGACATTATAGGACTTCTAAGGCAGATAACAACCAAACCAGAATGGGTATCCTATTGAATCCTGTCATCTTCAGAGTAGTTGCCCCTACCCTCAGACTCGACACTCTCAAGCATACCAGATTCAAAACAAATCAGTCAAGATAAAACAGTGATATAACCAATCTTCTTTGTTTTATCTCTGCCATACTATTTTTCTGTTGTTATTTGTTTACTTTTCTCCTTCATTCCACTATCTGCCTCTTTCTTTGAGGCCTTTCTGCCATTATTCCTGGAACCCTGGTGGTTTTCTTCACTCTCTCTAGAATGTCCTTCAGTATTCTTTGCAGGGTTGGATTGGTGTTCACAAACTCCCCCAGTTCCTCTTTCTCGTGGAAATATCTTGTCTCTCCATTAATTTTGAGAGACAGTTTTGCAGGGTACATCACTCTGGGTTGGAGGTTATTTTCTTTCAGGGCTTGGAATATTTTGCTCCAAGCTCTTCGTGATTTGATGGTTTGCACTGAGAAGTCTGCTGTGATTTTGATGAGTTTTCCTTTATAGGTAACCTGTTTCTTTTCTCTGACTGCTTTTAATATTCTGTTCTTGTGATGGATTTCTGGGATCCTGATTATTATATGTCTGGGTGTAGATTTGTTTGGGTTGTAGCTGACTGGTGTTCTATATGCCTCATTTATCTGAACTTCACTTCCATTACCTATGTTTGGGAAGTTTTCCTTAATTATTTCTGTGAATAGACTTTTTATTTCATTTGTATGTGTTGCTCCATCTTCATTCACATATTTTATTCTTAGGTTATAAATCCTCTTGTCATCTTCTAGCCTTTGTGTCATTGCTTCCTTGTTCCTTGTTATTTTTAAGAGATCCTTCCTTTCATGATCATACTTTGCAAATCTATCTTCAAGTTTTGAAAGTTTGTCTTTAGTTTCTGTTAAAAGGTTTTGCCATGTTTCAATGGAGTTTTTAATTTCCTGATATTCTCTTTGGTCTGTTTCATATATTCTAGGTTTTGTTTATATTCTTCATCAAAGGCTTCTCTCCTTTCTCTGGGTTTCTCTATTCTTTCATTTGTGTCTACTAGAGGATTACCCAGGACTTCTTTTATTAGTCTTCTTATATCTTGCTTCACCTGAGTTAGAATTTCACATTTAAATTTGATGATGAGGTCACGGATGTATTTCTTTATTTCCGATGAGGCTCTCTGACATTACAGGTTTGCTGCTCTCAACCTCCTCTGCATTTACCTCTGTTGAACTCACTTTCCCTGCTTCCGCAGTTGGGGACCTTTTGCTCTTTCTCTGTCTTGTCATGTTTTCAGCCCCCTTCAGATGGGTGGGTGTTGGAGGTCTCTGGGCCTTTTATTTCAATATGCTGTGATTTAAATTTTGATTTTGCTCCCATCCCTGAGTTACTTAGAAGAATACTTCAGAGTTTTCCTAATCATTCTATTTTTTCTTTCTTTTTGATTTCAATTTATAGCTTTTTAATATTTGGGTCAGAAACTGTGGAATATAAACTTCCTTTTTTTAAGAGGTAATATTTATACCTTTTAAAGAGTTCATTCTAGTAATTTGATACATGTATACAATGTGTAATAATCAGATCAGGTCAATAAACACCTTCATCTCTTTAGACATTGTTCATTTTTTATGTTCTGACAATTTCATACTCTTTCCTAGTTAGTTTGAAGTATATCATAGAGTGTTTTAACCAGTTGTGGCCTTACTGTGCTATAGAAAAAATAGAATATTTTTTCTCTGTGTTTTGTTGTCTTTTATTGAACTTTTTCCTATCACTCACTCTCCCTACTGCTCTTCCTAGTCCTTAGTTACAACTATTCCATTCTATTCTTTTATGAAGTTGACTTATTAGTTTTTACAAATGAGTGAGAACACATGGTATTTGTGTCTGTATTATTTCACTTAACATAATGACCTCTAGTTCTGTCCATGATGCTTCAAATGATAGGATTTTATGCTTCTTATGGCAGGATGATATTCCAGTTTGTTCATATGCCACATTTCTTTATGCATTTATCCATTGATGTGCATCTAAAATGTCCCTCCCTAAAGTCTCATCCAAAGGTGACTGGGTCATGGGGGCAATATACTTACCAGTGGATTAGTCAATTGACTAGTTCATCACTGACTGCTGTTCAGAGTCAGGGCTATGTTGGAAGAGGTGAGTCACTGGGGGCATGACTGGGAGTATATGTTTTTGTTCATGGATTATTTCCTCTCTGCTTTTTGGCTGCCAAGATGACAGTAGCCTTCCTTAGCAAGGTCCTTCCTCCATGCTGTTTTTGGATTGTAGCTAGATAACCATGGACTGAATCCACTGAAACTATGAACCAAAAATAAACTTCTCTTTTACATTATGGGTGTCAGGTATTTTGTCCCAGAAATAGGAAAGCTGACTAAAATATAAAATTGGTACCAGTAGTTGGGTTCTTGCTATGACTATACCTGACCGTGTCATTCAGAAGCCTTTGAAACTGGTCTGTTGGAGGGATTTGGGAAGGTTTAGAGATATGTGGGCTAGTAAAATCCTAGAATTCTATAAGCAGAGTTTACTGAGAAATTCTGCTTAGATCTCAGAAGACCAGAATGTAGATAGGAATTCAGACAATAAAGATCAGGCTCATGAGGATTCAGGTGGAAGGAAATGAGGACTGTATTAGAAACTGCATTAAAGGCCATACAAGTTTCATTCTAGTAAAATATTTCTCTATGTTTTTTCCATGTCTTAAGATTTATGGGAGACTAAATTTAAAGGGAGAAACTAGCTGATCTGGTGGAAGAAATTTCAGTGCAGCCAAATATTCAGTCTTTGGCATGCATGCTGCTGGCTGCTTTTAGCCAGATTTATGGTGAAAATCAGAATCAAAGAGCAGAGAAGTTTTCAGTTCCACCAGAAGGGAAGCACCTGCAAAACTGAGGCTAAGAAGGGCATGGCTGATAGAAAGATTAGCATTAAAAAAAAAGCAAAGTACTTTGCAATTTGACTGCAGGAAAGATGGCATAAGGGCATCTCAGGAATTGGCCAGACTACCCATCTCAGGCTCAAAAGTGTAAAAATGTAAACCTTTCATTTGAGAAAAGAACTCCCGAGTCCCCTGTGTTAGAAGCATTTCCTAGGGAATTGGTTCTCTTGAGGAAATGTTTTCCTAAGATCAGTTATCCAGATATTCTGAAGTCCCTTTAGCCATGGCCCAATGTGGGCAGTCTCCTGTTGGAACCAGTGGCAGACCTTGTCATCATCCACATGGTGCTGGTTTTTCACACATGCAGAATACAAGAGTTGTGGTATCACAGATGCTTCCACCTAGATTTCAGAAGGTCTGAGATGACAAGCAGTGTGCCTTTGAAAGTGCAGTGGGTAAATTGTGGGAGTGAAGTTGAAAGTGCAGTAGAGGGCTGGGGATTTAGCTCAGTGTCATAAGCACCTGCCTGGCAAGCCTGAGGTCATGAGTTTGATCCCCAGTACAACAACAAAAAAAATTTGTCCATGTTGAGAAAGTGCAGTGGAGACTCCAGGAAGTTGGAGATGCAAGGAACATAAAATATTTGCCAAGGAAAGCTGCAGGGAGTTAAATCAATTCAAAAGCCATATGGGTTGCAACTGGCAAGGCCATGGGGCAGGGTTGCCTAAACCCTTTGGAATTTACATCTCACTATAGCCTGCCATACATGCTGGACACAAAGCTACAGTGCTTAATGTTTACCCTGTGGAGTTTTGTTCCTGATTTGGCCCCATTTCTTTCTATTCTCTTATTTCTTCCTCTTGGAAAGGGAATGTATATTTTGTGTTATTTTATGTTAGAAATGTTGACTTTCTTTTTGATTTTTACAATTAAAAGATTAACAATTAAGAGTTTTCTTTGAGTCTTAGAGGAACTTTGAATTTGGATGTTATAGCAACGTTGGAACTGTTAAGACATTTATACTTAGAGATGGATTAAATACATTTTTCATAATGAGATGGATATGAATTCTTTGTGGGCCAGGAATGAAATGTTATGGTTTAGATCTAAAATGTCTCTCTAAAGTCTCATGTGTTTGAAAGGTGTTTGGATAAAAGGGCACTATCCTCATCAATGGATTAGTCTATTGAAGAGTTTATAGCTGACTTGCTCTTTGGAAGTGAGGTGTGGTTGAAAATGGTAGTTTACTGGGGATGTGACCTGGAAGCAACTGTAGTATTGTCTTCCTTTAAATTGAAGATGTTGAGTATTTTGGGAAAACCAACCAGTACAGTATCAGCATCTAGGTTAATGTCACATTTTAGTTATTGTGACTAGTGCCACAATCAACACAAGAGAGGAAATATCTCATTGATATGATTTCATCTCTTTTGCGCACACACACACACACACACACACACACACATATATATATATATATATATATATATATATATATATATATATATGTATATATATGTAGTAGTGGATTTACTGCATCAAAAATGGTAGTTCTATTTTAGGTTTTATTTGAATATCTTCCATGGCATTATCTATAATGGCTATACTAATTTACCCTTCCACCAAAGTGTAAAAGAATCCTCCAAATCTTTACCAGCATTTGTTATTTTTTATTTTTTTAATGATATTCATTCTAAATGGGGTGAGCTGATAACTCATTTTATTTTGATTTGCATTTCTCTCATGGCTAGCAATATTGAGCATTTTCATATACTTGCTAGCTATTTGTAACACTTCTTTTATCATTCTTAAACTTATTTTAAACTGGATTATTTCTCTTTTTGGTGTTCAATCTTTTGAGTTCCTTATACATTCTGCATATTAATTCTTTATCAGATAAATAGTTTGCAAATATTTTCCCTTTACTTTATGTCTCTTAATTATGTTGATTATTTTAATACACAACATCTAAATTTGAGAATTTTTTTGAACTTTATTTTTTTATATTATTTAAAAAGAAAAAAAAGCAAAACAAAAAAGCATAGGAAATAATACAGAATTTCAACAAAAACAGTAAGAAATCACTAGTTGATAAATTACATATTGTCCTCTTAGAAATAGTTGTTCAAGTTATAAAATTAAAGCACACAAAGTGGACAATAAAACAGTAAAGCTGTAATCAGTTCTGTTCAATGATTAAAAA
Source organism: Hydrochoerus hydrochaeris (assembly GCA_004027455.1). Taxonomy (NCBI): domain Eukaryota; kingdom Metazoa; phylum Chordata; class Mammalia; order Rodentia; family Hydrochaeridae; genus Hydrochoerus; species Hydrochoerus hydrochaeris. Next base: position 88,345 of record PVLA01002372.1, on the reverse strand, counting down.
AACTTAGTAATATGGTTATCAATCCTACACACTTAAACATACATACAGTTATATTCTTTAGAGCATTTTATTCCTCCTTTTAATTTTTTAAAAAATTTTATTTAAAGAGGAAAAAAGCAAAACAGAATAAAAGGTAGAAACAATAAATAATTTCAGAAAAAAATAAACAGTAAGAAATTACTAGTTGATAAATTACTTATTGTCTTCTTAGACATAGTTGTTCAAATTACAAAGTTAAAGCATAGAGAGTGGACATTCAAAGAGTGAGGCTGCAAAGAAGTTCAATGATCCAATAACAACTTAGCAACATGGTTATCAATCCTACACACTTAAACATAAATGGAGTTATATCCTTTAGAGCACTTTCTATTCCTCCTTTTACTTTTAAAAATTTTTTTATTTAAAGAGAAACCAAAGCATGTAAAGGGTAGAGATAATACAGAATTTCAAAAAAAAATAATAAGAAATCACTAGTTGATAAATTACATATTGTCCTCTTAGAAATAGTTGTTCAAGTTACACAATTAAAGCATACAAAGTAGATATTCAAACCATGAGAGTGTAAACAGCTATGCATGCATGAATCTCTACAAGTATTTCTATCCTTTCTGTATTAGAGGGAAAAACAAATCTTAGCAAGACAAAAACAAAACAAATTCTTATAGAAACATGAAACCAAAAAGTCGTATAAAACCACAGTACAAGGTGATATACAATGATTGCTGTGTTGTTTCTTATTATCTTCAATAGAATTGTCTATATCATCAGGCATAAGTGAATATAGCAGTATAATTGAATATAGCAGTACATAACAATGTTAGTAAAAATAAAACATTATAGAAAGTATAAAACCTCAAAGGGAGGTAATAATCAAACCATAGTGGATATTCTAGTGGATATTGTCATCTTCAGTGCAGTTCCCTATAATCTCAAGACTTGATATTATCAATCATAACGGCTTTGAATAAAATCTATCAATAAAAAACAGTGATCTAACAAACCAGATTGGATTACAATCAGTCATGGTAAAACAGTGTAGGTTATACAGAGCTTTAGATTAACTTAATAAGAAATTAAGTATGATTACCATACTATATCCTGTTATTTTCAGGATAACTGTCTGTGCCCTCAAATCTAGTACAGGTAGAATGACTGGAACAGAAGATAATACATCTAAGCAGAGTGGTGTGAGTAATGTGGGTTTTAAATCATGATACACTATTAACAATATAGTGTATCAAGGCCATCTATGTTAGAGATTCTAGCCATCCTTCTCTGCCTCATTTCTGCTATGCTACCTTTCTGCCCTTATTTTTCTACTTCTCTCTATCATTCTACTGTCTGCCCTGTTCATTGAGGCCTTTCTGCCACTGTTTCTAAAATCCTGGCTAGAATGAAGGAGAAAACTAAACAAAGGCAGAAAATATCCACTATGGTTTGATTATTACCTGCCTTTGAATTTTTATACTGTCTACAATGTTTTATTTTTACTAACATTGTTATGTACTGCTATATTCAATTATACTGCTGTATTCACTTATGCCTGATGATATAGACAATTCTATTGAAGATAATAAGAAACAACACAGCAATCATTGTATATCACCTTGTACTGTGGTTTTATACGACTTTTTGGTTTCATGTTTTTTATAGGAATTTGTTTTGTTTTTTCTTGCTATGTTTTGTTTTTCCCTCTAATACAGAAAGGATAGAAATACTTGTAGAGACTCATGCATGCATAGCTGTTTACAGTCTCACTGTTTGAATATCTAATTTGTATGATTTTATTTTGTAACATGAACAACTATTTCTAAGAGGACAATATGTAATTTATCAACTAGTGATTTGTTATTGTTTATCTTTTTTTGAAATTCTCTATTATCTCTAACTTTTACATGTTTTTTTCTCTTTAAAAAAAGAAATAAAAACCAAATATTGGGGACATGATAGGACTTCAAAGGAAATTAATAATCAAACCAGAATGGGTATCTATTGAATCTTGTCATCTTCAGAGTAGTTGCCTCTACTCTCAGACTTGATACTATCAAGCATACCAGATTCAAATAAAATCAGTAAAAACAAAACTGTGATATAGTCAATCCTCTCTGCCTCATTTCTGCTATGCTATTTTTTTGTCATTGTTGTTTACTTTTCTCCTTCATTCCACTGTCTGCCCCTTTCTTTGAGGCCTTTCTGCAATTGTTCCTGGAATCCTGGTGATTTTCTTCTCTCTCTCTAGAATGACTTTCAATATTCTTTGCAGGGTTGGATTGGTGGTCATGAACTCCCCCTGTTCCTCTTTGTCGTGGAAATATCTTGTTTCTCCATTAATTTTGAGAGTCAGTTTTTCAGGGTACATCAATCTGGGTTGGAGGCTGTTTTCTTTCAGGGCTTGGAATATTTCACTCCAAGCTCTTCTTAATTTGATGATTTGCATTGAGAAGTCTTCTGTGATTTTGATGATTTTTCCTTTATAGGTAATCTGTTTCTTTTTTTTGATGGCTTTTAATATTTTGTTCTTGTGATGGATCTTTGGAATCCTGATTATTATATGTCTGGGTGTAGATCTGTTTTGGTTGTAGCTGACTGGAGTTCTGTATGCCTCATATATCTGAACATCACTTCCATTTCTTATGCTTGGGAAGTTTTCCTTGATTATTTCTGTGAATAGCCTTTTTATTTCATTTGTATTTGTCCCTGCTTCTTCATTCACATTTTTTATTCTTAAATTATAAATCCTCTTGTCATATTCAAGCCTTTGTATCATTACTTCCTGGTTTCTTGTTATTTTTAAGAGAACCTTCCTTTCACGATCATACATTGCAAATCTATCTTCAAGTTTTGAAAGTCTGTCTTTAGTTTCTGTCAAGATGTTTTGCCAGCTTTCAATGAGGTTTTTAATTTCCTAATATTCTCTTTGGATCTGTTTCATGTGTTCTAAATTTTGTTTATATTCTTCATCAAAGGCTTCTCTCCTTTCTCTGGGTTCCTCCTTTTTTCCATTTGTGTCTTCCTGAGGAATGCCCAGCATTTCTTTTATTAATCTTCTTATATCTTGCTTCACCTGAGTTAGAATTTCAGATTTAAATTCATTGATGACATCATGGAAGTATTTCTTTATTTCGGATGAGGCCGTGTCTGATTTGCATGTTTGTTGCCCTTAGTCTCCTCTGTATTTACCTCTCCTGGACTTACTTTCCCTTGGTCAGTGGTTGAAGGCTTTTTGTTGTTTCTTTGTCTTGTCATGTTTCTGGTTTCTTTCAAACAGGTGAATGGTGTAGGTCTCAGGACCTTTTTGTATTGCTTACAGTTTTTCTGAAGCATACTGACTAGTGGATTGCTGCCCTCTCTGGTTTGCTGTTGATCTGTGAGATGCACAAAGCGGTGATGTGGGCTGGCCCCTTTCCCTCTAAGATAGTCAACCAGTGAGTGTCTTCAGCACATTAGCCTGTGACCTGTGGATGTCACACGTTCAGGACAGCCTCGTCCCTGGCTATTGGTTCCCCACCAGGGGCATGGCCCAGCTCAAGCAGATCCCACCAATCCGCTTTGGGCCAGCAACTGCCAAGTGACACTGCTTCACTTGTCCATTCAAGCTGCCCAAATCCAATATGTCATCTAGCCAGTCATCCTGCTTTGGGGAACCCAGTTCTCAGCACTCACCAAAGTCCGTGCAGCTTGGTTCGGCAGTTCCACTGCCTGTTGCAGTGCCTCCTTCCACCAGGGGTCTCGTGCTCAACAACCCCTGTTCTCAGCAGGGCCGTGACCTCATCTGGATTGTGAGTTGCCTGACTCTAATATGTGCCCATTACAATGAGAGCATGCCCAGCTCCAGCCTTCCATCCATGCTTTTTCTTTTTAAAATTGTTTTCTTTTTCTTTTTCCTCAGTTTCTTCCTGGGTCATGAGAATTCCTCTCCTCTCATCTGGTCTTCTCCATGGTGTTAAATTCTAGCATCTGTGTTGTTTTTCTCAGAGAGGCTCTCTATTGTGCTACCTATCAATTGGCCATCTTTTTCTTATAACTTTATGGTATAATTTACACTGCAGACCTTCCTGTGTGGTCACATAGGATATACATTCTGTGGGACTTGAAATGGTTCCCTGGTTCCCCAGTTTCTCCTGAACATGCTTTCTTAATGAATCACTCGTACAGAGATCTGCATTGCCAGATCTGATTTGGGGAACCAAACCTAAGGCATGTGTTATTTAGAACCAGCACCCCAGCAAAGTAGTCCTGGTGCTGACAGAGCAGCCATCTCTCAGGGTACTATGTTTCTAACATCAGCTGTAATTTCACCAATGAGGATCAATCCTTCCAACTCTGGCCTGTTCCTTATACTTGATTCCCTTTTTCCAGACTTTTAGTAATTTGAGGCAGGCCATTTTCCTGTTCCCCTTCCTTCAGCAGCATAGTTCCTATGTTCATTTGCTCTATGTTATTGTAACAAACATCTGAGACAACCCATTTATAGTGAGTGAAGGTCTGCCTGGGCTCATGGTTTTAGAGATTTTCATCTCATGGTCACTTGTCCCTCTTACTTTTGGGTTTGTCGCAAGGCAGCATATCATAGCAGCAAACATGTGATTGAGCAAGCTGTTTACCTTGCTGCAGCCAGGAAGCAGAGGAGAGGATAAAGAGATGCCAGTGTTCCACAGTCCCCTTCAAGGGCTTTACCTCTCTAAAGAGCAAACTTCCTTGCATGTGGTTTCACATTTTAAGGGGCCCATTCACTCTCACTAGTATCAAGTGTACATTTAATACATGGTCTTTGGGGGACATTTCAGATTAAAACTCTTTCAGGTCATTTCACAAATGCTTTCCATGAGCCTTTTTACATTACCTCCTTCTCAGACAGGCATGTCTGTTTCTCCATCTAGAGGCTAATTTCATCTTCTTATGTGAATCTTGGTAATACTTACTTTGGCTTATAATCATGTTTATTGCTCACACTGAAATAAGATACAGTAAAAAAATCACCATATTGGATACAGTATTTCTAAGGCCATGTGCCATCCTTTTATTTTATTCTTAATTAAATGTTTTAGAAAAGATCAATCTATTTTTGTTTAATTTATTATTTGGTGAGAGATTTGGATTTAGCTTCCAGTTTTCCTAGCATCATTTCTTAAAGAGGTTATCTTTTCTCCTGTGTATGTTTTTTGTCCCTTTGTCAAAGATCAGTTGGAGAATGTGCCTGGGGTTGATTCTGCATCCTCTACTCTGTTCCATTGATCTACATGTCTGTTTTTTTTCTCAGTACCATGCTGTTTTTATTATTGTAGCTTTGTAATATAACTTCAAATTTGTGATTGTATTGCCTCCTGTTTTGCTCTAGCTGCCCAGAATTACTTTCCCTATGCTGGGTCTCTTCTGATTCCATATGAATTTTAGGATTGTTTTTTCTAAAGAATGCTAAACTTAGGTCATTTGTAGGACATTAAATGAAATAAATCAGATACATGTGCTTAAATATTGCATGGTTTATCTTATATGAGAAACCCAAAATATAAATAAAGGACAAAAATAAAAAATAAGAACAGGGCCAGGGATATAGCTCAGCAGCACAAGCACCTACCTGGCAAGCACAAGGACCTGAGTTCAAGATGTGGTACAAAAAAAGAGATAAGAACAAAACAGAAGATAGACCTTTTTGCAAAAAAAAAAGAAAAAAAGAAAAAAAGAAAGAAAACCAAGAAGTGGAGGGAAGGTGGAGGGAGGGGAGAGGAAGGGGAGGAAAAATACAATTAAGATGTGTTATGTACCTGTACCAACTCCCATGATGAAATGTAATCATTACGTACTGCAAGCATGTATAAATTTTAAAAAAAATGAAAGAAAAAGAAAAAGAAAAAATGGATCCACTTGCTGCTTCAACCATTCATTCATGCTACAACCTATAGTGGCCTAATTTTAATTTAATTTAATTTAATTTAATTTAATTTAATTTAATTTTATTTTATTTTTGAGACAGAGTCTCATATGTAGTTCAGGCTGGCATTGAATTCACCATATAGCCCATGCTGACCTCATAATTGTAGCAATCCTCCTGCCTTAGCCTCCCCAGAATCACAAGCATATACCACCATACCACGTGTGACCCAGGTTTTAAATAGCCCAGAAAGTCTATTGAAATGCTTTTCTCATTGAGCAGCAATAGCTTTTTAACTCTTCATGCCTCTAATGATCTAGGAGAAACCAAATTCAACTCAGATTCAGTTTTTCCTACTATACATTATCAATATGAATCACTTCTGTGACCTCAAACTGTGTGAGGATTTTTCTTTATCAGAAAGCAAGAAATTCTGCAGTGGATACCAGCTTTGTTTCTATAATCCAACTAATTCTGACTCTATGTACTGGGAGATAATATCAAATCTCAAAAGTAGAGGACTTGGTCCCCAGCATGGCCTCTACCCACTTAGATGACATTTGCAAACCTCAGGTTGATTTAATTTGTGCTTTTTATTTATTGGTTATAAATCTCAATTTCCAAAGCTCCCTCCTCAAATTTAATTAATTTGCTTGAGTGGCTCACACAACTCATGGAAACATTTTTTTAAATCAAACTCACAACCTTGCACTTGCCAGGCAGGTGCTATGCCACTGAGCTATATATATATATATATATATATATATATATATATATATATATATATATCCCCATTCTCTAGGGAAACATATTGACTTGGTTGTTAAAAAGCATATTATGAAGGATGCAGATGAAGAGCGGCATGGAGTGAGGTAAAGGAGAAGGGCTGGGGAACTGCCAAGTCTTCTCTGTGCCCAACATTCTGCGGGAACCTCCATGCATTCAGCTGTTGGAGAGCACTCCATGTCCTGTCCTTTTGACTCTTTATGGAGACTTCAAAATACAGGCACAATTCATACAAGATTGAGTGGTGAAATCCAGCAGAGCCTGTCTGTTTAAATTTTTCTTGTCCACTCTGTGCAGCATTTCCCTCTTCAGAGTATGGGAAGTACTTCACTGGAATGAGAAAGGTCTTAAGACCTATTGTCAGAAAAGGTGGGTAAGAGGTAATAGTCAGCACCCATGGGCCAAAACCAAAATCATATATTCTAACATAATGCCCCGTTTTAAGAGCTTGCTATGTGGCAGGCCTGATGTCAAACACTTAGGGTATGTACATCATCGTCACTGCTATGGTCACTTCTTCCCAGTTCCTTTACATTTCATGATCCATGCTTGAAACTTAAAGGACACCCACCATTCCTCTTTTCCATTCTATCATATCCAATCCATTAGCAAGGAGATTTTTGACTCTATTATTAAACAGAGTCAATTTATTATTATTCTCTCTCTCTTTTAAAATTTTATTTTAAGAGAAAAAAAGGAAAAGAAAAAAGGGTAGCAAAAATACAGAATTATAAAAGAAAAAAAGAAAAAACACTAAGAAATCACTAGTTGGTAAATTACATATTCTCATCTTGGATGTAGTTGTTCAAGTTACAAAATTAATGGATACATAGTAGCTATTCAAACAATGAGACTGCAAACAGTTATGCTCAAAGATCCAACAAAGATTCAGCAGTACGGTCATCTATTTTACACACTCAAACATACATGCAATTTTATTCCTTAGAGCCCTTTCTTTTCCTCTCTTTTTTACAATAGCAATTACACATTTTGGGGTTTATTACTCTTATAGTTCTTATTACTTTTTACACTAGAGACACAATGTGATATTTATAAATATGATTCTTATTTATTTCACAAATGAGGATAGTCTCAAGTTGTCTCCATTTACCTATGAAGGCCTCAAGATCATCCTTTTTTATAGCTGTGTAATATTCCATTGTGTAAAAATGCCACATCTTTTTCATCCACTCTGCAGTTGATGGGCATCTTTGTTGTTTCCAAGATTTAGCTATTACAAATTGTGCTGCTATGAACATGGGTGCACATGTATCACAGTGATTTGAACTTTTCAGTTCTTCTGGAATAATACGCAGGAGGGGAATAGCTAGATTGAATGGAACTTCCAATCCTAGTCTTCTGAGAATTCTCCATATGGATTTCCATAGTGGTTGCACCAGTCTACATTCTCACCAACAGTGGAGCAGTGTTCCTTTTTCCCTGCAGCCTCACCAACATTTGTTATCAGTTGATTTCTTGATGGCATCTATTCTTTCCGGAGTGAGGTGGAATCTCAATGTTGGTTTAATTTGCATTTCTCGAATGAACAATGATGGTGAACATTTCTTCATGTATTTATTTGCCATTTGTATATCTTTCTCTGAGAACTGTGTGTTCATCTCAGATGCCCATTTTTGGAGAGGCTCTTTGGGGAGCTTGATGTTTTTCACTTCTTTATATGTTCAGGACATGAGTCCTTTGTCTGGGGGGTTGCTGGCTAAAATTCTTTCCCACTCTGTGGGTTTTCTTTTCACTCTGTTGGTGATTTCCTTCGAAGGGCAGAAACTTTTCAGTAATATGAGATCCCAGTTGTTGGTTCTTTGAAGTGTTTCCCGTGCAGTTTGCATTTTTTTCATAAATTCTCTGCCTACCCCTATGTCTCCAACACTTGTAACTATCATTTCTCCCTGTAGACTTAGTTTCTGTTTTAACATTTAGGTCTTTGATCCATTTAGACTTTACTTTTGTGCATGGTGATATGCATGGATTTAGTTTCAGTCTTCGGCGTGTGGAGAGCCAATTTTTCCAGCAGCATTTATTAAAGAGACTATCCTTCCTTCTTCCAGTGGATGCATTTAGCCCCTTTGTCAAATATCAGGTGGCTGAGTGTCTTTGTAGTTGTGCTTGCATCTTCTAATCTGTTCCATTGATCCTCAGGTCTATTTCTTTGCTAATACCAAGGTGATTTTATCACTGTGGATTTATAGTACTATTTCAAGTCTGTAATTGAGATGCCTCCTGCCTTGCTTTTGTTGCCTAGAATTGCCTTTGCTATGCTAGGTTTCTTCTGTTTCCAAATGAATTTTAGGAGTGTTTTCTCTAGATCTATGAGGTATGTCAATGGTATTTTGATTGGGAATGCATTAAATCTGTATAACAGTTTGGGGAGTATGGCCATTTTCACAACGTTGGCTCTTCCTAACTCAGAGCAAGAAATATCCTTCCATTTTCTCATATCCTCTTCAGTCTCCTTTTTCAGCATAGTATTATTTTCAGCATATCTAGGTCTTTTACATTTTTAGTTAGGCTGGTTCTTAAGTATTTCATTTTTTAGGTTATTGTAGAGGGCAATATTTCCATAATTTCTCTCTCAGTGAGTTTTTTGTTTGTGTACAGGAATGCTATTGATTTTTGAGCATTGACTTTGTATCCAGCTACACTGCTGAACTTGTTTATTACCTCTAGTAGTCTTTTAATCGAGTTTTTTGGGTCTTCTATATAGAGTATCATGTCATCTGCAAATAGTGATAATTTAACTTCTTCCTTTCCTATCTTTACTCCTTTTATTTCTCTCTCTTGTCTGATTGCCCTGGCTAGTGTTTCCAGAACTATATTGAAAAGGAGTGGTGATAATGGACATCCTTGTCTTGTTCCTGATTTTAAAGTGAAAGCTTTCAGTTTTTGTCCATTTAGTATAATGTTGGCTATTGGTTTGAAATAGATGGCCTTTATAAAGTTGAGGTAGACACCATGTATTCTGAGTTTCTGAAGGGTTTTTATCATGAACATGTGTTGGACTTTGTCACAAGGTTTTTCTGCATCTATTGAGATGACCATGTTGTTTTTGTTTTTGGCTTTGTTGATATGATGTATTATTGATTTGTGTATGTTAAATCATCCCTGCATTCCTGGAATGAACCCCATTTGGTCATGATGTATAATCTTCTTGATGATTTGCTGCATTCTATTTGCCAGTATTTTGTCGAGAATCTTTGCATCAATGTTCATTAGTGAGATTGGTCTATAGTTCTCCTTTTTGGTTGGATCTTTCTCTGGTTTTGGTATCAGAGTAATACTTGTCTCCAGGAATGATTTAAGGAGGATTGCTTTCTTCTCAATTTTATTGAAGATTTGAAGGAGTATTGGCATCAAATCATCTCTAAATTTCTTGTCGCATTCAGTTGTGAATCCATCAGTACCTGGGCTTTTCTTTGTTGGTAAATTTTAAATTACATTTTCAATTTCAATAGCTGATATTGGGTTGTTCAAAATTGCTGTATATGAGTAGAGATTTTCAAAGTATGTATTCATGATCTTTTGAATTTCCATGGGATCTGTAGTAATTTCCCACTATTCAGTTCTTTGTGAATTTGCATTTTTTCTTTCTTTCTCTTGATAAGGTTAGGTAGGTATTTGTCAATTTTGTTTATTCTTTCAAAAAACAGCTTTTCAATTCATTAATTCTTTGTAGTTTTTTTAGTTTCAATTGCATTGATGTCTGCTCTAGTCGTTACAACTTCCTCTCTTCTATCAGCTTTGACTTCAGCTTTCTCTTCTTTTTCTAGAAGCCTGAGATGGAGCATTAGGTTGTTTATTTGTGCTCATTCTGTTTTCTTGTCTGACAATTTATTGCTATATATTTCCCTCTTAAGACTGCTTTCATTGCATCCTGTAGATTACAGTATATTGTTTCTGTGTTTTCATTGAATTGTAGGTATTGCTTTGTTTCTTCTTTAATTTTATCTGTAGCACACTGGTTGTTCAAAAGTTGTTATTTAGTTTCCATGTGTTTAGGTAGGTTTTGTAATTTCTTTTGCCATTAATTTCCAATTCCATTCTGCTATGCTCAGATATTATGCATGGTATGATTTCAATACCTTTGCATTTACTTAAGAATGTTTTATGGGATAATACATGGTCTATTTTGGAGACTGTCCCATGCACATCTGAGAAGAATGTGTATTCTGATGTGGTTGGGTAGAACACTCTGTAAACATCTACTAAGTCCAATTGCTCACAGGTATGTTTCAGTTCTGTTATTTCTTTGCTGACTTTTTTCTAGTTGTTCTATCTCTTTGTGACAATGGGCTGTTAAGATCTCCTGTTATAATTGTGTTCTTGTGTATTTGGTTTTTCATGTCCATTAGTAACTGTCTTATATATTTGGGTGCTCCTGTATTTTGTGTATATATATTTATAATTGTAAGTTTTTCCTTTTTTTCCACGAATGAGTATGTAGTGACCTTCTTTATGTCTTTTAATCATTTTATGTTTGAAGATCTCATTGTCTGCAAATAGAATAGCTACCCCTGCTTTTTCCTGGGTTCCTGCTTCATGGAATACTGTTTTCCATTCTTTGACTTTTATTCTATGAGTTTCCTTTTGGGTCAGATGTGTTTCTTTTATACAGCATATTATGGGATCATGTTTCTTGATTCATTCTCTCTTTCTTTTTATAGGTGAATTGAGGCCATTACATTTATGGATATCACTGATATTCGCCATCTTATCTTCCAGTTGTTTTGCTTTCTGCTTTTCCCCTTATTTAATTGTTTATCCTACCTGGTAATTTCTTTCTGGTGTTGTTTTGGGGATTATGCTCATTTTTGTCTCTGTGTAGTATGTCTTTCTGTTATCTTTCTAGGGTTGGTTTGGTGGACATGAATTTCTTTAGTTGTTCTTTGTCATGGAAGTATCTTGTTTCTCCATTAAATTGGAATGAATGTTTTGCTGGGTACATCAGTCTGGGTTGAAAGTTGTTTTCTTTCATGGCTTGAAATACCTCACTCTAGGCTTCTCTTGACTTGAGGGCTTGTGCTGAAAATTCTGCTGTGATTCTAATGGGCTTTCCTTGGTAGGTGAGTTGTGTCTTATCTCTAATAGCTTTTAGTATTCTGTTTTTATCCTGTATGTCTGATATCTTAATTATTATGTGTCTGGGTGTAGATTTATGTTGGTTGTGACCATTTGGCATTCTCTATGTCTCACTTATCTGCATATCAGATTCTTTCCCCATGTTTGGGAAATTTTCTTCTATTATTTCTGTGAATATTTTGGCTATGTCATTTGCATTGACTCCTGCCTCTTCAGTGATGCCTATTAATCTTATATTTTTTCTCTTGGCATCATCTTAAAGCTGTTGGATTGTCACTTCTTGCTGCTTTGTCATTTTTACAAGTTCTATCCTTTCATGATCACTAATTGCGATCTTGTCCTCAAGGTTGAAAATCTTATCCTCAGCTTCATTTAAACGGTTTTTCATCCTTTGAATAGAATTTTTTGTTTCTTGTATGTCTCTTTGAGTTTGTTTCATAATTTCTGCATGTTTTCTATATTGTTAATTCAAGGTTTCAGTTAGTTTCCCATGCTCCTGTACTTTTTTCTTGATTTCTTCTTTAGCTGTACTCAGCAACTCCTTTACTAAGGTTGTTATTTCTGTCTTTACGTGGGAGAGTACTTCTAATTTGATTTCCTCTATAGCCTGATACAGTTTTTTTTTCATTTCACTTGATATCTTTTCAGAGATTCCTGGTGTGTTACTTTTGGGGTCCTCTCTTTCAATATCTCCTGCACTTGCCTCTGGTGGACTAGATGTTTGAGACTGCATTTTACTTTTTTGTTTTGCCATTTTCACTCTGTCTGATGCTTTCTGTATGTAGGAGGGGGTCACCCTCACTCTTTTCAGACTCACCAAGGTTTTACAGTTAGTTGGAGGGAGCATTACTACTGCTCCTATTTATCCACTGTATACCTCTATTTTAGGGTGTACTCACTACACTGACACAATTAATCCACTGTAGTCTAAGGTTCACTGCCTGGGAGCTAAGTTCCAAGTCTTTTCTGTGTGCTAGGATTCTACCAAAGTGCACGGTCAAGGACCAAGCCTGGAATCTGGGTCCTGCTCATTGCTTGGCTTTTGCTGGGCGTGGCCCAGTTGGGCCCCTGTCCCTGTGTGTGGTCCAGGTTGGTCTTGGATGCAGCCTGTGGTCTCACTGACTGGGAGCAGGCTCAAAGTCCCTTTCTGTGTGCTGGGATTCTGCCAGAGTGCGTGGCCAGGGCCCAAAACTGGAATCCGGGTCCCCCTCACTTCCTGGTGGTCAGTGGGTGTGGCCTGAGTGTGCCTCCGTTCCTGTGTGTGGCCCTGGGTGGTCTCAGGTGCAGTCTGTGGTCTTACTGCCTGGGAGCAGGTTCAAAGTCCCTTTCCATGTGCTGGGATTCCACCAGAGCGCACGGTCAGGGCCCAAAGCTGGAATCTCTGTCCTGCTCGCTGCCTCTCTCTCTCTCTCTTTGAGACAGAATCTTGCTATATAGTTCAGGCTGGCCTTGAACTCACTGTGTAGTTCAGGCTGGCCTCGAACTCATGGTGATCCTCCTGCCTCAGCCTCCCAAGTACTGGGATTTCAGGTGTGCACCACCATACCCAGCTTAATTCTCTTCTTTGATCAGGACACCATCACCTATAGGCTTGTCATTGTTTTTCCTTCTTCCCTCCTCATTCTAGCATAATACATTGTCTATATAGCAACAGTAATGAGCTCATTAGAGCACAAGCCAGGTAAATTGCTTAAAACTTTTTAAGTTTTCTGTTGCTCTTAGAATAAAGGCAGCACCTATTGCCAAAATGGCCTACAAAACCCTGGCAGCCTCTGCTTATCTTTTTCATCTTATTTCATGCTATTCTCATGTATGCTTAAGCCATAGTGTGTTTCTTTGAGTTTTGAGATCATGCATACTTTTCCGTCTCAGGGTATTTGCACATGCCACCACCTCTATCTGGAATTTACTTCAATTCCTTCTCATCCTAACCATCTCAGTTATTGGAGAGACTTTTTTTCCTTTCCTTTTTTCCCAAATAATTTAATAGGATTTATAATTATTTTGTTTATTTACTGGGCTATGTCTGCCCCCTCCCTCCTTGATAAACCCTCAGTGTGGCGGACATAGTCAATTTAATTCATTGTTTTCTCCCCAGGGACAGTGGGGATGGAATAGTTCTGACAGTCTAATAGATGCTCAGTGCATTCAGCTCCAACATTTCTTTCTCTATGAAGCCATGAACTCCAGGTGAGAGTTAGGGCACCTTCGCCTGGAGTCCTACAGTAAAAAAGTAGCTTCTTTTGTCATGGCACATAAAACTAATAGCCATGATGTTATTTGCTTGTCTTTGCCACCAGACTGTGGTGAGTAGGCTCATAGAACACAGATCTACCTCTTACTCATTTTTAAATGCTTAGCATATAACACTGTGCCTGAATTACAGTAGACCCCCGATAAAATATGTGATGAGTGAAATGCTAGTCACATGGGAAAGGGTAGCTTAGCTAAGGGCAGGGAATGCCTGAGAGGTGCATGACTGCAGTTTCTACAGACAGAGGAGCAAAAAACATGTTTTTGGAGATGGAGGTGGGAATTCTCTCTGAGGATAGATAGTTCTTTTATTTTGGAAGGAAGTATTTTGGGTAAAACAGTTATTGAACTATAGAATAGTGAAACAAAGTCTCCTGCTTGAAATGGGAGTTTGGAGACATGGAGATGATAAATTACATAATTATATAAAAGTTTTTTTTTTTGTGAGTGAAGCCACACAGAGGTTCTGTAAAAAAACAAACAATTTTTTTCTCTGTGTGGTAACTTGTGGACATAAACTAAATTCTAATGAAACAGATGTCCATGTAGCCAATGCAGCAGGACACAGAATGAAGGACTAAGGATAGAAGCAGTTTGATTCATGTAGTCACAGAGTGCACACAGCTTTGAAAGTTTGTTTGTTTTGGACCTTGCCCTATCTTGGTATCCCAAATTTTTAATGAGTTTCTACTGAATCATAACTTCTCTTAGTTGTCCTCCTGGGAATAAAAAGATGGACCTGGATGTACACTTGCGACAAGGGAGCAAAATAGTTTGGGAGAAGCAGACTTTAGACTGGTAGAAATAATGGCATGCAGCCAGGCCATTAGTAAGGAGCCACTGGACTGATTTCTGACACATAAGCCTTAATCCTTAGGGATTCTGAAAAATACTTGGATTTGATGCCTGACAAAATGTACAACATGAGCTTCCTGTGGTCAAGGGAGATGGGGTGCCAGGGCAATTAGACAAAGAAGGAAGGAAGGAAAATAAAAAAGAAAAGGTAAAAGTCTTCCATTTAGAAAAAAGAAAGACTGTATTTATTCAAAGATGATATACTCTTAAAGACAGGCCTAAAGAATCTACCAAAATACAATAATGAACTATTAGAGTTTAGTGAGGTTGTGAAATATAAGATCAAGATACAAAAACATCAATTTTACTGTTATACAATAATAATTCACAATCCACAAATGAAATTAAGACGGTAATTACATTTATATCATCAAAAAATAATAGAATACTTAAGAATAAATTTAACAAAAGGAGTGTTTTTGTACACCAAAAACTATGAAAATATAAGTATTATTGAAATAAAATTCAAGAAAACATAAGTAAATGGAATGTAAATATCTATGCATCATAAGATTTTTCATTAAGATGACAATGCTATCTAAATCAGTCTACAGATTTGATGCAAAACATTTTAAAAGTCTCAGCTTGTATTATTGCTGAAATTGATAAGATGGCCCTAAATTTCACATGGAAATGCAAGAGACTTAGAATAGCCAAAACTAGCTTGAAGAAGAAACATTTTGGGTCATTTGGTGAGAATGTTTAATCTTTTGAGGAGCTTCCAAACTCATTTCCAAAGTAGCTTCACCATTGTACTTTCCTACCACATCTTTCCTAAAACTTGTCATTGTTTGTCTTTATTATAGTCACTGAGACCCACACTTCGGGTCACACCTTCAAAGTGACATAGCAGTACACAAATATTGGACCTTAGAAGACATTTAAGTCATATTATTTAGCTATAATCACAGTTAAAAATCTGGGGCACAAAAAATAAGCCATCTGTGTAATAACTGAGCAACATGTCTTTAGTGATTATGATCTTTCCAGAAATTAATTGTAGCATTGCACAAGCCTAGACAATAGAAAATGTAAATATCTTCAAGCTTTTGAATTTTTATTATAATCCAAAATACCAAATGTACATCTTGCCTTATACAAAAGAACCATGTCTGTTAATAACTGATTCAAGATGATAATATTGCATTAGCCCTGTGAGTAGAGAAATGGGGCCATAGATGTGGGTATGAGAAAAACAGGAAGCAATGACAGTATTGATAAAAAGGAGAAAATTATCATTTGTCCTTATCATTCAGCTGACCCATATTTCCTCCCTAGTAAATTTAATAAAATCATTATTCTGTCTCAATTTCTGGTGATTAAAAGCTCCCAGCACTGGGAAGGTAGGGAGGTACAATTACTCGATGCTAAGATATAGAAAACTGCAACCAACTCCTCAGTCAGAAGCCATCAGCAACATTGGGTGGCTTTCATCAAAATTGCAATATGTTATATTTTTACTGTCAGCAGCTGATTATACTTTTACAATTAAACCAACTGTACCTTATGAAATTTTGAGTCAGCTGTGAGAGAAGTGATGGAAATTTTTAAATTCTTTTTTTCCAAGCCTGGGAACCTGGACTAGCCAGGATGGCATGAGGCAGGCAGAGCAGTGCACACTTGCCCAGTAGTCCTTTTATAGATGTCAGCATATGTCCCAGGGGAGGAACCTTGACATATGCCTTCCTAGACTAAAGATAAGCATTGATTTGATTAAAGCTGTTGTGTCAAAAATGACAATTTAACATAAAAGTAAATACTATGGGAAAAGAAAACATGCACAGCCCTCTATGCACAGGGCTAATATTTTGTAGGTTATAGTTTCTTTTCCATAGTCCTTTTCCTAAATATTTGTCATTTGTTAATTTTCCAGTCAGTATATAAAGTTTGGCTTGGAGGTTATGTGTTTACCTACAATAGTACAAAGAGTCATCTGTCAGTTCAATCACAGCTTTTCATCACATGATTTATTTTATTCATTGCCAAAATTGTAGGCAGACATGAGATAAAATAGAACCAAGTAAAGAGGAACCCAGAAGTCTGTAACTTGGGGCACACTTCCTAGACATGTGGCTTGACAGTTTTGTAGTGTGTTCTGTCATTTATAAATGGAGATAGACAACACCTGGTTCATAAGGTAGGAAGGATTACATGAGATTATCTGTGTGAAATCACACTTTCTACTACAAAGCTCTGTGTTTGTACATCTTATCTATATTACTGCCATTATCCTCTTCTTTTTGGCTAAGAACATTCTAATTTTATATGGAGTGTTTGAACTTAATCATTTGCATTTCATTCATCTTCTGCCATTTATTTATTTCTTATCTTCTTTTGCAACCATGAGACCCAGTTCCAGTCAACAAGATGTAACAGGAAGTTGGCTAGAGGTTTCTGGGAAACAGTTCTCTCCTTGAGAAGAAAAGTCCCCCCTTCTACTTACACTACTGTTTCTTCTTATTTGAGTGCACGTGAAAGATCTTGATTTCTGTAGCTGTGTCTACCATCTTGGGAACGTGGAGAGAAGAAACAGGAAGATCAAAAGTTGATTTGTTGAGAAGGACAGAGTTAAAGAACTACAAAGAGTCTCAGTCTTTTTAACTTTATAGAATTTCTGAAATGGCCCTGAACTACCTCCTTTTAGGTACCTAGATTTGTGAAAAGATATCTATTGTTTGAGCTACTGCTAGTCAAGTGTTCTGTTACTTGCAGCCAAATGCATCTGAACTGGTTCTGTGCTTACATATGCTTATGTGAACATGTTCCTGTGAGGGCACTGTGTTATAACTGGAAAGCACTAAATCTGAGGGTCAGAAACTGGAGACAGTTAGCTCTGAAATAATAGTCTGAGTCTTGATTTACCTATAAATTGGAAATAATATCATTTAACTTATGGGAGGATTAAATAGATACAAATGAAGTATTTTGCAATTGAACAAAGACTACATAGATTTAATGGGTTTTTAAATATCCTGATGCTCTTTGATTCTAGTGGAAGGGTGATGAAGACATGTAGGTAGGAAGGATTTTGTTGAATTTTGTCCTTACCAACAATCCTATACCCTGCCTTTAGGTGAAATATGCCCAAAGCTCTCAAGCTTTCCCCTCAGTGCCCAGGACTCTCTGTATCCCCTCTCCACACTTTTCCAATTTCTTATTGTGGCTTTACCATCCCGATAAGAAATGGACTCATCTTGTGCCTTATCCCCTTGTGCTTAGTTAATCATTGTTCACTAGCCTGGTACGTGTTGTTCTGTGTCAGGGACTTCCTTTGTTATCCTCCCCGCAGAGGCAGAGCATGTGTCTGTTTTTATGAAGGCCTTAAACTGACAACAATAGTAGCAATTTCAGGGGACCTTGGCAAGTGGTCAAGGAAAGCACTTGCATTCTTGATGCTTCTTAGAGACCTTGACTATTCTCTCTGGAAAGGACCTAAAGCACATGGGTGTACCCCAGAGCCTCCTCTCTGCTGTGTGGCCTTGATCTTGGCAAGGATTAAGTGGCTGACTTAGGATGGGCCAACCAGAACCCTGAAACCTTTAAAACTGGAGTTGGAGAAATAGATTCACCATTATCTAGTGCAGTCTAAGTCTTGGTTATTCTGAGGCCCACCTGCCTCCTGAAGTGTACTCCTTCACTTCCCATCACAATAGGAAACCTTCCCAGGGAAACCTTTTGTCTTGGGGTCGCCTCAGCTATATTCTGAGACAGGGGCTTAATTAGTTGTAGGTAGTTTACTTGGAGTGGGAAGTAATCCCAGGGAACAAAATCCTTGTGGGGGAGTAAGGGAGGGATAGGAGAAAGCCAATAAAGGTACATGAATAAGAAGACCCCAACTGTGGGGTACTGGAGCTTAATTCTTCTGGAGACCTCTGAGAAACCACAGACCAGAACTCAGAATCACCTGGCCATATGATGAGGAAGTAGAAGTATTTATTATCTGACTTCTGTCCCCATTTATTGAGGCTTGTCCCTAAGGCTATTGCTTCTTGGCACTTTATGGTTGTGCCTGCTGCTTGTCATGATGAAGAGAGCCCTAATACAGAGGAAAAATATGTTGCAGGTTTTTTGCAGGGGAGTAAGTGCCTGGGGATTAAACTGGGGCCTTCACACTGAGCTACACCCCCAGTCTGTTGTTTTTATATTTTTTGAGACAGGGTCTTACTAAGTTACTAAATTGTCCAGGCTCAGCTTCAACTTGTGATCTCTTTTCCTCAGCCTCCCAGAGCGCTGGATCACAAGTTGCACCAGCATGCCTGGCTGTGATGCAGCCTTTTGAGGTACAAGGCGGACAGTGTTCTAGAGACTGTCTACAGCTGTAGAAGAACTCAGGAAGCAGAGACAGTACTGAGGAAGGCATCAACACCCCCACACACAGTTACCTAAACTAGTTCTTTTGGAGATCATGTAACTTTTTTAAAACTGAGAATTGAACCTAGGCCCTCACAATGCTATATAAATGTTCTACCAATGAGCTACATCTCCAACCCTTTATAAATGATTTTAATTTTGAGACAGGGTCTTGCTAAATTGACCAGACTAGCCTTCAATTTGTGATCCTCTTTGTGCCTCGGCCTCCCAAATAGCTGGAATTTCAGGTATGTGCCAGGGTGCACAACTGGTTTCTGCTGTTTTTGAACATGGTGTCCTTTCTGTTCAGCTCACCTCAGGTCTTCCCACAGACGCTGTCATACTCACATTGGGCTGGTCCTGTGCACAGGCATTGCTACCAAGAGCATTTTCTTTGATATATTCTCCCTCACTGGCTCCTGATGCAGTCATTGGAGCAAAAAAAATTGTGGAAAAATGTGTGGCTTGACTTGTATGGGGCAAAGGGTCAAACATGGCACATAGCTGTTGTCCACAGTATGATACTGCCATTTTGTCTGAACACATATGTGTGGCTAAGTGTCCTGTATTCTGTAGTCTCACTATATTCTCTTCTCTAGTATATAAACAACTTGCTTTTAGAGCTATATGATCTTACACCATGATATAAACTCCCCCCCCAATTTTTTTTTTTTTAAATTTTGACAGGCTTCAAAACAAGCCAACTACTTCTGTTTGGAATGCCCTCAACTTCAGCGAACACAAACCTGAGTTTAGAGACTCACAGAAACGGTAGCATCTTTCCCTCACGTAATAAGAAGACTGCTGGGTAATGGTTATGGGTCAGAGTTCAATGGATCATCCATTCTATCAGGGATTTGGACGCGGATCTTATTTTCATTCAGTGAATGGTTTTTAAGTCTGTCCACTTTGTTGAATATTTCCACTGAAGGGATGTTTTATGTAAAGGTAATTTGGGAGATGGGAGAAGTTGAAAAGTTAAAAGAGAAGTTGAAAAGTTAAAAAATAGTATATATCTTAGGATTTGGTGTGTACTGTTTTTTTAAAAAAAATGTTTTGCCTGGTATCTGGTCCTGGATTTTGTCATATTTAAAGTAGATATTTTTCCTTCTGTTGTGTTCTGTCCCATCTCATCCTGTCCTCTCTTTCTCTCCGGGGTCCAAGGGAATGCTGCCAGGAGACAAGAGGGAACAAGGACTTTTGCTGGGCAACCACACCAGCTGGCCAATCTTTGACCATTTTTGATCTACAAAAACAAAAGACAGTGATGTATAGTTTCATGTAAAGGTATTATGATCATCATTTGGTGACTGTCTATTGAGAACTGAGTGTGAAATGACACAAGGAGTTCTCAACTGACCAAGCTAGAATTGTCTGACATCAGTACCCCTACTGTCTTCCCCAGGTTTTACTGAACACTTTTCATCTTGTGGCCTCCAGGTAATGAAGCTAAAGACAGATTTTTCCTACTTTCTGAAGTTTACTATACCCCATCAGAATATGTGAGGAAATGCAACCAATCTCTTCCGGAAGATTAGGAGGACAGTAAGATACTGTAGCCACCTCCCGGCTGATACTTGAGCCCTGCTTTCCCCATGGTCAAGCCTTTCGGAGGCAGCCAGCATATGGCTTGTATCAAACTCTATATTTAGGAAGAACAACTGTGAGCTATGACAGGAATTCTCTTTAACACTTAGCCTTAAACTGAGTTTCCCTCCAGCCCCAAGCCAGGAGCAGCTCTCAGTACCGGGAGAGATACAGAGCACTTGAGCTATTTCAGCCACATGAAAAGCATCAGAATTGAGATCACAGCTCAGAGGACACCCGGCGTCCCTTCCACCGTCCAAGGAGCTTTGTATTCTTGCACCTGGCTGCCTGGGACTTTCCTCAGGCAGTAAACAAATACAGAAGGCAGGTAAGCAGAAAGAGCCATCTCTGGCAACTGGGTTTTTAAAGGAAATTTCCTAGATATTTAACTTAAGTGACTACTTATAACTTTGTAGGCTTGTGACCAGTGGCTGTATCTCCTTTGTCGATTCCTTGTCCTCTTGTGATATTGCTCCTTCTGTCTTATAAATTGTGTGCCTAAGAGAGTTACTGAAGGAATACTGAGCTTATTGTAGCATTCACTGATGGTGATGTTAATAAAATGTTCACAGTCCAGATATGATAACTGTGACCTTGAAGCTGTGGTGGCCAGCATTATAGTCTGTCAGCTAAAGACAGATTCATGCTCTGAGCTCAGAAGTAATCCGACTGGGGGAAGAGAAAAGCTATAATGCTAGTGTTTTGGTTTACCTACATGCAAATTATTGCCAGAGTTGTTATATAACACAAGTTTAGGATGCTTTTCTCCTTTCTCTGAACTCCAGGTTTGGGTTCAGTGTGAAGTTCTATCAATGCTTTGTACATTGATAAAACCATTTTTTGGGAAAGCTTCATGCTGTAACAGTTTTCCATACCCAGCTTGGTAGAGGGCAGTACTCCTTGTCCCTTTCTATGTGAGCAACAGAGTCTGAGGCATGGGACCACAAGGGACTGTCTTCTGTCCCAGAATATTTACGGAAGAGTAAGTAAAGAGTTAGTTCCAACAGCTGACCATCTTTCTGCACCCTTCTCAGAAATTATTTTTAGCTGCAGGACAGAAAATGATTCCCTTTGAGATGGAGCTTTATCCATTTACTTGACCTTTAAAAAGAACAAAGCTCTTATTTCCAAATATTGATTTATTTGCCTCTGAATCCCTGCTTATTAAATTAGTGACATTAATGTTGACAAAGTTTTAGTAAGTCAAAGAGTTTTATTTAGAAGTTAGACATTAGATGCTGCCCAATCAAAACAAAATGGGGGTATATTGTAAATGACTCAGCAGACAGACCATTAAAAGTCCCCACGGACTAGCAGAACTGCCAAGAAAACCACTGTGCAGAGTGGGCAGGCATCTCCATTATACTATAGGTTTTGTAAAAGTCAATACATGCCTTGTCAAACTTTTGATGTTTTCAAATTTTAGCCAGAGACAGGAGACAGTGATCAAGTGCTGTAAAGAGTATATCTTGGATGAAACACGGTGGCCTCAGTGGGAGGGGAGTGAGTATCTAAGGCATAGCTTTCTTTTTCTGGTCCCTAGAACAAGTACACAGAAAAAGAGGGAAGGCGCATCCCACACTCTCCTTCTGTGATGGAGGTGAATGCAGGGCTAAGGAAACAACCAGGGAACACTGTCTATTTTTATTCATCAGTGTGCTTTGCCCTGATTTCTCCACAAATAATGGGGACAGCAAGAACTGCTGCTGGACTGATTTACAGAAATGTTCTCTAGCCTGCTTGTGAGGAATGAGAGTTAGAGCTAAGCAACTGCCTATAGATGTCTGCATTAAAGATTGATATGGATGTTAAGAAATTCATATGCAAATGAGAATTACATAGGAATGTAATTCTGCACAGGAGACAAGGACCATCCATCACTTAGGTTCAGAGTTTTCCAAAAAAGCCCCACAGCAATCCAGAAGTTAGTTCATCAGCCAGTGAAAAAACAAAATCAACTTATTTTTTAAATCAATGCAATATAAATAACACAATAATTTATTGCAATAACATAAAGAAATTTCCTAATTCCCATACTTTAACTTGATGTTCAGTAACTTTTTAAAAGTTTGTAACTAATTAAACCTTAGTTGTCCATACAGGGAACAATTTATGGTGAGATATTTAAATTCCTGTGAGAATTTTTGCTTTATATGACTTTGATTAGCTTTTGAGGAATAGAAACATTACAAATTATGACACTATCTCATTTTTGAATTGGGCTGTGTGCCCTAGATATAAAAATTAAAAATCTTTCATTTCTCTTTGACATGTCAGGAGAGACAGCTATCTCTCTGATACATTTCACAGAGCAAAATGTGTCCTTGAATGCTCAGTTTATTGTTGCTATTTAATTTTTTAACCATATTAAAATAATTCTATCCAGATCCTTATATGTGGAGGCAATAGCTTTGTATTACCAAAATAGTAAAGTGAAACTTTTTTAAAATGTTGCTTTCCTGTATATAGCTCTCCAAACTCTATACTTGGATATAGTAAGTACAGAGGAGTTTTTTAGTTTTGTTTTGTTTCAGAGCCGGGGATTAAACCCAGTATCTCATGCATGCTAGGCAAGCTCTCTATTGCTGGGTTACATCTGGAGTCTTGGAAGTTTTAAAAGACATGAATTGTTTAAATTCATATAAGAGAGCCTAGGACTTTAAATATCTAAAAAGAAAACAAAACTAAGTTTTTTATAGAGTTCATAAATCTTTTGTCTTTGTAGGTGTTAAGGGGCATTGCTACATCTGTTCTCTATACTTAAGGCTGCATATCAGTATAAGACTCAAGTTATTAGCTGCGGGCAACGTCAACAAAACACTAAATATCTGCATCGTGGTTTATAGTTCTCAAGGCCTTTTCAGCAGCCCTGCATTGTTTTAATTACTATTGCAACCTGTGAAGCAGGTTGAAATAATCTAAGGAAGAAGAATTGGGCCTAGAATTGTTGAGTAACATTGCCCAGGTAACATAGGATTGTGACGCACGCCGACTCCTCTCTGTGTTCATTTACTCATGCATTAATGCATACACTTACCAGACACGAAAGAGAACTCAGTCAACCTACTTTATAGTTTGGGTTTAGAACACAGTGTTTTTTTTAATTCAATGAATATTTAACTTTTAATTTGGTCCGGTCA
Source organism: Hydrochoerus hydrochaeris (assembly GCA_004027455.1). NCBI lineage: Eukaryota > Metazoa > Chordata > Mammalia > Rodentia > Hydrochaeridae > Hydrochoerus > Hydrochoerus hydrochaeris. Next base: position 64,408 of record PVLA01002372.1, on the reverse strand, counting down.
ATGTTTAATAGACAAGGCTGTAAAAACAGGCCAGAGCTGTGATATTATTCCCTGTTTTTAGCTGCATTAAACCATAGTCTATATCCCCAAAAGTTTTCATTCATAGTATCTTAATCAGACCTCATGTGTTGAAAGAAAACAAAAAAGTCTTTTGAGAGGAAAGCACCTGTACATCTTGGGGATCTGCATGCTCGCAGAAGTCCTCCGTGCTTTCTGATACTGTTCTGTTAAAAGAAGAAAGAAAGGCAAGCCATGGGTCTGCTGTCTGTGTTTTGTATCTTGGGCTCTGTATGAGGCACCCTGTAGAGGGTCTGGATGGGACCCACAGAGCTGGGAGAAGAGACTGGAGTGAAGAGCGTTGCAGTAGTAGGGACACAATACAGGCTACTTTTTCATTGTTCAACAAAGAGCAGGCACTTCCAGTGAACTGACTAACCACTCTGACAGCAATGATTTCAGATCAAAAGTTCAGCTGCAAGTAGAGAGGCTCTGAGGCCTGAACCAAAGTGTTTTATTCCCACCACCTCTTTGTTTTGCTGCCCTTGGCAAAGGAGTAGGAGGGCAGGGAAGGAGGTGATAGGGCCTTTCAAGTTTCTGATCGCCTATCATTAGCATCAGGGGCGAGGCATCTCAGCATTTCTCCTCCTGAATGATTTATCGGGGTGCTCTAGTGTTCCCTATCCCCAAGGCATTTGGAAGGAGAGTCTCTAAGTAACTTTGGAAACTGAGACTGAAAGAATATATGGCCAGAGAAAGGGGTGACTGCCCAGTTGAATCATGAGTTAAATTCTAATTTATCAAGACTGAGAATCTGAATGCTGCCACCTCTGATAGTTTCTTGTTTTTTTTAGGGATAAGACTGCGCGAATATGTCAAAACAGCCAGTTTCCAATGTCAGAGCCATCCAGGTAAGTAAACATATTTGTGTTTCAGTGTCAGCTCTGTGACTTCTAGCCTAATTGTTTAATAAATCACATTTATTGTGATTGCTCACCTCTAACTGATAATTAAATTCAAGAAGAAAAGAAAGTCCCTTTTTATAAGACTTGTGAAGCACGAGTTAGGCACAATGGGAAAAAGAGAAGTTAATTTTATGTAAATGTTCTAAATTTTATGAATGAGAATTGTCTTCCACAAAAATGAAGTTATTTTTATGTAAATGTTCTAAATTTTATGAATGAGAATTGTCTTCCACAAAAAAATGTATTTTCACAATAACCTATTATGTATTTTATGAAGACCTAGAAAGGAGGAGCTCAAGGACTTCAAACATAAAACAATGATAAGGAGAGAGAAATGCCAATTACTTTCAATCAGTCCACATTACATTCTTGTATTAAAATATTATTCTGTCAACATATACTGTACACAATAAATATTTGTAATTATTATATGTTAATTTAAAAATAATATTTTTGATACGTGAGTTTTTATATACTCATTGATGGAAGACAGAATATTCAAATTTCATTTTTATACCCAACTGATATATGGATAGATAAATAGGTAGCAAGTTTGATTCATTGGTTTCAAATTCTTCTTTTGGGACAAGGGGTGTAACTCAATGATAGAACACTTGTTGGTACGCATAAGGCCCTGGATTCAATCCCCAGGACTAAAAACAAACTAAACTAAACTAAACTAAACTAAACTAAACTAAATCTTTCTTTAAATAATATCTTTTTGCAGTCAAGTGTTTTTCCAAGGTCTTGACTATTTATCTTTTAAAGTCCATATGTTATTAATTCTTCTAATGCCATCTAAGCAAAGGAATTGTTTGGTTTGTTTAAGTTGACTTAAGTGTCACCTGCAAAACAGGAAGAGTGAAGCAGGCAGTTTGAAACAAAACTATGATTATGAAAATAACTTTCAGTGTTTGTTTTTACTCCCTACTTAATATGATATTTTTCTTAAGGGCTCTGTATTTGACTCGCAAATGACTCTCACCCTGAGACTCCGGGCACAATGCTTTAGTGTACGATTTCATCTTTCCTTTCCTTCAATACAGAGCCCATTTCTGTTTTGCCAAAGGAATTTTTTCCTGAACTTTTTCAGAATATTTCAAGACATGAAGCAGTCCCTGAATATTTTAGCTCAGATGCACATTCCATCACGCATAAACACAATCACCAGTGGTTGACCAAGGTTTGAAGGGGGGAGGAGTGCAGTGGCTGGACTGTGAACACATCATTACAGGTTTTAGAAATCCTAGCACACACTGGTGGAGGGACAGATCTTTACTTGTCATGACTTATGCATATCCTTAAATTGATGAGGGTTCTTACGTGTCAGGATGCATAACAACCTCTGGAAACCTTTTGCTAAACAAGCCACCAAGGAGGGGCCTATGCATTTGGCAAGGATTCCATGCCACATTGTGACAGTTAGTCCTCTGGTGCCTACCTCATGAGTCTCTGACATATCCTGACAGTGACAGTGGTAATTATTTTGTCTCCCAGACATGTGAACATCTTTGAGCCTTTAAATCTTCTCCTTTATCCACTGAATAAACAGTAGCTTGGATTCTGGAATCATATTGCCATCTTGTGTTGGTGAGGATCATGGGAAAATTGCTTTTCCTCTCTATGCTTCCCTTTCTGCATATGTGAAATGCAGATCGTCACCTAGGGCTACATGTAAAAGATGCTGAAAGCAGCAGAGTAAGTACTCATTAAAGATCAAAAATCATTAGGCTCATTGAGGAATGATTTATGCCATTTATGTGAAATACTACCATTTTATCATTATACTTAAATCTACTGAAGTGCTAAACGTGAAATTTCCTTTTTCATCTCGCACACAACCACGTGGCCTTCTTTTGCTTCTCTTCCTTTAAAAAATGAAAGCATGTCGGTTTTTCTTCCTGAATGCACTTAGGGCTCACTCAAATCTACACTGAAAATTCACCAGGATTTTGTTTACTCATTTTGACCTTGATGTATTTTTACATCTGTAATATTTAAAAAGCTGCTATTGATCATTCTCCATAGCTGTCATTATGCTGCATTGTAAAAATATCCATCCACTTTCCTAACAAGGGCAATACAGTGGTTCCTTATGGATGTGGCTTTGCCTCTTCCGTTGTATTTTATGCCACACAAAAAGCCCAATTTACTGTACCTTCAAATGAAATATTATTTCTTGTGGTTAAATGGGATCAGTACTAGCTGATATTTTCTTATCATCATTGCATTAACCTTAAGTAGGGCACATTAGATAAAATATGAAAATTGTTACACTATACAAAATGGTTTATAGGAGGAACATTATCTAGATAACGGTCCTCTCTGGAACAAATAGAAAGCACAGATTGATGAGGGAGTACCTAATTGTGTAAATACCATTTAAAGTTCTTAAGTATTTTGTCCAAAACACTCTATCATTTTATTAGAACCTTGTGTCTAATTCGGTTCAACTGTCATTTCCTAGGGGTATAATATGTACCAGGCACTGTCCTAAGTATATGGGGCATACAAAGATGAGTTAATATGTGAGTCAGTGTTTGAGAAGCTCATGGTCCCCACAGGGTGTTAGCTACCTGACTTTGAGCAAGCTGTTTATTCTCTTCGTGCCTCAGGTTTTTCATCTGTCAAGAACAGAATTAATAACAGTACCTCATTTCTGTGAAGGTAAAGTGAATTTAATACATGTAAATAATTAGGCCAGTGTGTGGATTGTGGTGATTGCTTAATAATTGACAGTTATCACTAGTTATCATCATCATAACCACCATCGTCATCTATTTCAACTGCTCGAAATGTGTCCCTTGGAGTACCAGTTTTATGGAATGCTGTTAATTAGATTAAAAGTTTCCATAACTAAGTTTTTTGGGGAAATTTTTCAGAGTCAGTAACTTGCTAATGGCATCATGTAATTTTTACAAAGGTAGTAACATATGCAATATTTTCTAAACAATGAGTATCTTACAGGTAGCATTTTACAGTACAAACTTCTAGAAGCAATGACATGACTATTTGGTTTGCCTTGGATATACTTAAACTACTTGCAACCATAATTTCTACAGACAGGCATTTTAAGTATTGAGTTACTGCACCCGCATGTATTAGAAAACACAGTGTCAAACAGTTGCAAAACTTGTGACTTTAGTCTATCCTTAGTTTACCTTTCTGTAAAATGGGAACAGTATATTACTTTAGAGAATAGTTATAATGAGTACCCAAAGTAATGTGTGGAAAGGGTCTGGTTTATAGTATATACATTCCTTAAGAGGTGACTCATTTAGATATCTAAGTAATGCATAAAATGTCTCTTCTCTTCAAGTGGCTCTATTTGCTCTCCATACCAGAATATGAGGCAGATCAGAAACTACATACACCCTTAGAAAAGATGGACAGTCGTCTTTCACATCCACCCTGAAGAAGAGATGGCCTTTGAACTTCAAGGAGATTTAAAACCTACTCCTTTCCCCTATTTTATTAATTAGATCTCAGCCAACTCACCAAAATATCCTGAAGGAACCAGTTTATTCTTCTTTGCCCTGGAGAGGGCCTTCTTCTCTTAAACAACTGATAAATTTCTGTCCCACATGTTTGCAAACCTTTTTATATAAAGGAACAGATAGTAGATAGGCTCTGGGGACTTTGAGTCTATTCAAAGAGTCTACTAAGCTCTGCCATTGTACCATAAGGTAACAATAGGCCCTACGAATATGAATGAATGTGGCTCTGATCTAATGAGTTGGTCTCTGATCTGGACTTGGCCTGTGGATCATTGTTTGCCAACTCAGTGCTAGGCTCTCTAGGCTGCCTATTATACGCTGTTGTTGATGAGTGGGGAAACTTAACCAAGGTAACATCAGCACAGTCCGCACTAGTGCTGCTCCCTTCAAATGAAAGAATTTTGTATGACCGGTGGTGGGAAATCCAATCCTATCAGTGATCTGCTTGGTGACTTTCCCTAATGAGACCAAGTGACACCAGCCACTGGTAGCACCTGCCTGTTCTTCCTCTTTTTCCTGAACCTGTCTCCTTTGGGAAACATCACAGACCTCCCCAGGGCCCCAACTCATACAAAGCCAAACTTCTCTGGGTTGTCATTGGCCCTCTCTTTCTGCAACTGATCAAAGTAAGCTATTATCTATTATTTGTCCTCTCCTGTGAGATCTGAGAACTGCATGGCTGACTGGAAAAGAATCCCGTGTCCTAGTCTTAGCTCTGCTATGTGACTTCACCCACCTGATCCGTGTGATCTACAAAGGGAAGGTGATGTATTAAATTATCTCTAAGCCTCTGATCAGCGTTTAATAGCCTGTGAATTTCTTGAGAATAATGTCTAAGGTTTATTATAAGACAACAATAATAGCTGTAGTTATTCATGGTTTATTGTGGGTTTAGTACAGTGCAATAGTATTTCCACGGAGCATAAGGTCGGTCTTGAAGAAATGAAACAACCCATCTAGGATTACATAATTTTACAGTAGCAAAGTCAGAACCTTAACTCAATTGTTCATGATGTCTAGTGTTGTCTCTTACCATCTGTAACCTTGGCAGAGAATACAAGGCTAGATAAGTGGTGGCTATGGACAATCTCAAGGGTAAATGAAAGTGCCAAGGCTACCTGAGGGAAAAGTACCATTTTATGGATGCTGGGTGGCTCCCTTTAAAGAATTCAACTGGCATTCAGAAACAGTGTCAGCATTTCAGTGAAGAAACTCATACCCTACTCCAACTAAAGTCATGTTAAAAGCAAGTTGTTTGGAGTGAAAAGTGCAATGTAAAGTGACTCAGTGACAAACATAGTCTTGAAATACAAATGACCATGGCCACTGAAATACCTCTGACTTAATTGACTTAATCTATCTGTTTGTGAAACTAAATCTAACTCCTTTATCACGCATTCAAAGGAATGATTACATGAGCTTTGTATTGTTAGTGAGTGTGTGGCTTCTTAGAATGGGAAGTTTTCCACTGATACTCAATCCCTATGTAGAACACAATATTTTGAGGCCCCATATTTTAGTACTTCTTTCCCTTCCCTACCCACTATTATTGCTCTTCAATTCTTCATTGTCCAGGGCATAACAATCTCCATGAAAGATAGAAATAGTCTCCTTTGAAGCCAATAATACATAGAGACAAAGGCAAGGCACCATGTTTCCTATGAAGGATTTCCAGTTTTAAAAGTTTCCAAGTGTATGGCAGTTGTTGGTACAAAAGAACTAAGTATCACTGTCCATGGTTGTTGTATTAATCCAATACATAGATTAAGCTAAAAATCACAATAATAATGTATGCCTTCCTTCAATATTTTATTTAAAGTTAAAACAAAAAAATTAAATTTCATTTGCCAAGTAGAGGCAAGGCCTTGGCTTTGATAATCAGCCTACTGCTTGTTTCTTGCAGAAACCACTGTAATACATTGTTTATTATTTCTAAACAGTTATCTAAACACAGCGATAACTTGCGACTAACAGTCAGGCAGAACTTTAAGTTGATTTTGTACTCCTTCATCAAATAATCTGTATTGCTCTGACCAAGGCTCTGACCTTGTTTCTGTTGTTGTTGTTTTGTTTTGTTGTTTTGTGAGACAAGGTCTTGCTACATAGTTCAAGCCAGGCTTGAACTCACTAAGTAGCTCAGGCTGGCCTCAAATTTATGATGATCCTTCTGCCTCACCTGAGTCCCTAGAGGTGGGTTTACAGCATGTACCACCAAATGCAGCCTAGGGCTCTGTACTTGTGACATGAAGCAAGCATCTATCTACTGGATAAAAGATGCCATTTTTGGATTCTGACATTTATAAGTATGTTAGAAGTACAACCTGCCCCCAACCAATTGTACACATTATCTTAATAGCTGTAGAGTGCATTCTTGAAATTTGATTTTCCCTTGATGACGAGACCACAGTTGAATCATTCAGGAAATTACTGAAGAGAACAAAAAGTGTTGAGGACAGACAAAAAGAAAACCTTTTAGTGTGAAAATATCCTGGGTGCAGAACAGTGGCTGAGTGGGAGTTTATCAAAATCGTGTTGAGTGGTGAAGTTTTGTGCGTTTTGAATCTACTCCACATTTCAAGAATCCCTAAGCAGTTATGTATTCTAGTGATCTTGAATTTTATTTTAAAATAATTGAGTATATTTTAGCTAGTAGATGTGTGCATGTGTCTTTCTGTTTGTCTCTCTTATTTCAGGTTAACTTGTCAAAATGGACTCTGGTTTTAGAGTCAGAAAATACATCTCTTTATGACAGTTTTCTTTAAAGATGCTGTAAATCTCAAAATGTCATATATGGCTTCATTCTGAGGACTAAGGCTGTAAGAATAGGAAAGAGCAGAAAGGAATACTGGAAATTGCAACCCCATTGAATTTCCTCTGGCTATGTCATAGGTGAATGGCATGGAGGAGGCTATAGATTCTGGAAAGTTGCTGGAGACCTTTGAAAACTAAAGCTAGAATCAATGTGGGGGCATCAAAAACAAGTACACAATATTCAGAAACCTCACAGTGAGCTCAGAAAAGGAGAGGCAGAGTGGGGACACAAATGGAAGGGGAGATAGAGAACAATTGCTGTGGAAAGCAAAGTGCAATAGGAATTGTGAGTACCCAGGGGTTGGCAGCTATCAGAATCCAACCCAAGGGGGAAAGAAGACACACAGGAGTAGTTGTGGAGGGAATATTGTTTCCAAAATCCTCCTGGCTTAAAGCCTGGAGCCAAGCAAAGAGAACAATACAAATAATTAACGGAGTGGTGGAATTAACTTACAGGGAATTCTTTGTACTTTTCTTCACCTGGTGAGATCAGGTGTAGTATTAATTTCACATCAGATAGGTCTTCTATCGGGGAACTGTATCCTGTTCTGGCAAAAGATGATATAGTAGATTTTTTCCATTTCCAACTTGGAAGATGTAACAAATTATGTATAGTTTGGGAAAGTGATGCACTGCATTTGCTGCCCAGGAGATATTTTTATAATATCTAAAATAAGTAAACTTCAAGGAGGGAAGAGAAATGCAAAAAGTTGCATTACAAAAGAAATTTTAAAAGCAAGGGTTAGTTTCCTTTTCATCTATGCAGAATCTTTATTTATTTGGTGGAACTGGGGATTGAATCTTGTGCCTTGTGCATGCTAGGAAAGTGCTCAAGCTGCTGAGCTATCTGCCCAGCCCATGCACAGAATCTACATAGAGAAGGAAGCCCAATCTTACATTGACTCTAGGTCATTGATGTTAAGTTTGTTCTGTTTATTTTTTTGTTTGTTTTCATAAAGCAGAGCTTATGTTTCAAGCTCAGTTTGAGTATTAAATATCATAGCCAATTTTCAGGTGAAAAAATTGAGTGACTGAGTCTGTATTTTATTTGTATTTGAACAGGACAAATCAGTGAAAAAGGCAAAAATATGAGCCAATTCTCTGGTCGATGGAATAAAAACGAAGATCCATAGGTCTACATTTTCCTATCAAATTTAAGATATTTTTCTTATGTCTATAATCTAGTGTATAGTGTGTGACTGAAATATCACTGCCCTTCACTTATATTAATGAAACATCAATAATCACTATGTTATGAGTTGAATGCATGCTACTGTTGATAAAGCACTCCTCTTCTCTTTTATTGGGGCACATTAATGATTGGACATTGGGCATGTTTTTCAGGCTTCTTTTGTTTCTGTCAATATTTGCTATCATAAAGCCCCATTTAGGTTCCTGAATTCTTGAGTGATGTGTTAAAGAAGAAAAAGTGTCAAGTCAATGAATTAATGGACCATGATTCAATGTGGCTTTTCTTTGGCACCTATTCTAGAAGTATCCATTTTGTGTTCCCTTTCCAAAAGCCAATGTCAAAATATAAGTCTGCAATTTTAGAGCTGATTAGAGCTAACTTTGGCCAAGGATATAGAATCTTTAGAGACCAGTTTGGTAGAGTGAAAAGGGCTGACTCTAAAGTTTGACAACTTCAGTTTGGAATCCTGTACTATTTGCATGACCTTGAGAAAATTCTTAAACCTCTTTGAAACTCAGTTTTTCATCAGTTAAACAAGGAAGATAATACTAACCTCAGGAAGCTCGTGAAGATGACAATATCTGAACACTTCATCTCCACCTATTATGCATTTTAGATGTCCTTTCAGTAATTTACTTGAAGGAAAGGTTTTATTTTATTTTTTGAGACAGAGCCTCCTATGTAGTGGAGGCTTGAACTTACTTTGAACTCTCTGCATAGCCCAGGCTGGCCTCGATATTCAGCGATCCTCCTGCCTCTGGATCCTGAGTGCTGGGATTACAGGCATGTGCCACCACACCTGGCTGAAGGGAAGATTTTATAGATGTGAGGTTTGAAAACCACATATATAGCCTAATATTCACGCTACAAATGGGGATAATGTGGTATAGAAGAGCTGTCACTTTTTCAAGAACAGAGAATCCATAGCACTGGATTCTTTTCACTGCCATGAACTACCCATGACCCATAGAGAAGCTATGTGAATTTGAAAAATTAATCTCCAAACAGGAAAGGGTAGTTGTTTTATAGCATGCATTTTGCCCTATTATTATGATGACCTGTACATGCTCCCTGACTAAAACTGCAACCTACAATAGAGCATATGTGCTTGATTAACTGGGTTAGTTTAACCTGAATTCACCATTCTGAAGATACCCCAGTAGATGACTCATAAATGGGTTGAATGCAAAGGATCTAACTAAACTTTAAATTGCTTAACTTTCTACCAAACAGTGCTTATATTTAATTTCACCCTCTGTTATGCAAGCCATAATAATGGAAAACGCTCAGTAGTCTAACATTCTCTGAGTCTTATTTATCTTGTTTTGACTTTAATTCAGGCCCTTACATTTTATCCAGTCTAAAAAGTGCTAATTGTAAAAATACTTTAGTTTATTTTGTTTTGGTTCATTTGTTGTTTTTGTGTTTTGTTTCTGCTGGTGATCAAGCTCAAGGCTTCATCTATGCTAAGTGGATGCTTTACCACTGAGCTACATTCCCAGCTAATTATATCATTTGATGTCCTGCTAAGAAATAAAGCTAACATACCTATTAAAATTATAAGGTACAGCTGGATGCAGTGATGCTTGCCTATAGTCCCAGATTTTGGGAGGCTGATGCAGGAGGATCTCTTGAGCCCAGGAGTTTGAGGCCAGCCTGGGCAGCATAGTATGACTCAGCCTGAAAAAAATTACAGGATACCATTCGTTGTGAAAAATACTGTGATTAGTAAAAGAAGTGCGTGTTATAATTCATGAAGTAAAGACCATACTTATCACCATAGAAGACCTCTCTTTCCCCCTATCTTATGTCTTAATGGTACATAGTGATCAAAAATGCATCATGGCTTGTTGGCCCTACCACACTCTTGTTATCAAACACAAACATTTTGGATCCGTTTCCTTTCTGTAGGACCCACATTATTCTAGTACGGAGGAAAGTGTGAAAGCCCTCGGTTGGGAAAAGTCACTTGCTGTTCTCCATGGAGGCAGAACACAGACCTGTCATGCTGCATGAACACTGACACAGGATACATCATGTGCATAATTTAACCATTCCCCTGGCAACAGAGCTTACACCAGGTGTTTCCAAATGGACCTTTTCATACTTCCTAATAACTTCATTTGGTGTAATATCAAAGTCATCCAATCTGCAACCTAGAATAAAAAAATATTTTGCTCCTTTTGCTCAGTCATCACTTATCTTTATAAATCAAAATGAAATTTTAAATTTTTGAACCTACATATCCAACTACTCATGAGGAAATACTTTATCTTCAGTGAAAAAAATTTAAGTGATGATATATGTTTTATGTGAGTGAAAATGCAGGTTGAAGAAGTTTTTGGTCTTCATTGAATATTTTCACCTTTACATATCAGGCAAAACAGAGGCAAAATTCAAATGTATACCTTCTCTTCCCATGTTCAAATTATTATGTCAACAAATCCTGACATAATTTACAGTATTCCATGTATACTAGAAGGTATTTTATGTTTACTGTGGGTGGAAATTAGTATGTTATTTGGCTAAAGAACCAGAATTGATGAGTTGTGATACAAAGGGAACTCAAGAACATGTTGGGGAGAAGGTAGAAGAATGTCACTTGCAAAGACTCAAGGCAATGCTTGCAGAGTGGTGGGACATTACAGAAAGGAGGCAGCTTAGGGGGTGTGAACCTTCCTCTTCCCACACCATGGTAAATCTCAAGGAACTTCAAGAAGCTCAAAGGTGTGGGATGACTTCTGAAGATGCTCTTTCTTCCTTTCTTATCATTGTGTGTTCTGTTCCCATCCCAGAGAGGAAAATAATGTGCTTCACAGGAGGTCATCAGCCAGAGCAAGCTGTCTTTAAATTCTTCCATCCAATAAGGAATTGCAAAATTGCCACACAGACCTAAGGATGAATACTAGAAATCTATAATAAATGGAAGTCACATTTCCCTTTGCATAATTTTTGTTCTGTCATTACAAGCAATTTTCCTGCGATAAAAGCTTTGAAGATGTACTTTCCAGACATTTTTCCTCACAATGATTGTGTCATTGCAATTTCTTACTTTTCTTGAGCTAAATTTATCCTGTTTTCTTTCTTAGGCAAATATCAATATTCCAATGGGAGCCTTTCGGCCAGGAGCTGGGCAACCCCCCAGAAGAAAAGAATGTACTCCTGAAACAGAGGAGGTGAGGAGAACTTAGCAAAGCACAGTGAGGTCTGTCTGCTCCAAAATCCTCACTAAGGGAGGATAGCATCAAGGCAGACCTGTTCTCTAGGATGAGGGAAGGGCAGATAATTGTGTGTCAAGAATTCGACTTATAGTATGGAGGTATCTGTAGTTGTCATATTCAGTTATCCAGGAAGCTGTTGCTCCCTTCCTTTCAGCAAAACTTAAGTGCATGGCACAGTCACTTGATGCTGAGCTTAACTTCTAGTTGTTCATTGATTTTATGTGTGGTGGGAAGGATGCAGTCTCCCAGATGCTTTTATCCTAGTGATAGTAACTAGATTGGCCAGTAGGTTCTTCATGTAAACTCAGGAAGACATCCTTCCTGATGTGAAGAGGAGAGCATGGCTCAATGGGAAGGATGGACCTTTAGCTATCTAACAAGGCCTGTGAACCTGGCTGTCTTTGGCTCGACCCATGGCCTTTAAGAAGCCCATTGATAATAACTGGTGTGCACCCTCTGTGCACTTGTCCCATTAGACATGGGAATATGCCTGGAACAGGGGCCTAACAGCTAAATCCTCATAAGCAGGATTGGTCTTTGCCTAAGACAAGCAGTTGCTTGCTTAAAGTGATTTGGAGGGTTATTGACAAGCCCCCACTAAGCCTCCCAAATCTTCCTTGTGACTGAAATACCATCATTAAGCCATAAAACAGTGTACTGAGATTTTCTGGTAAATATTCCCCTTTCACCTGGTCTCTTTAAAGTTGCAAAGTTATGATTTATTTCTGGTTCAGCCATTTCTTAGCAGGGTAACTTCAGGCATGTGTCTTAGCTCCCCTGTCCCTGAGTCTCTTATACCTTAAAAAATGGACAAGATTAACAGAGCTACCGTGAAGATTAAATCTGTTAGTTAGTACATATAGCTTAGAACAGCTAGCGGTATTCTTGCTGTTATGTGAAGTCTCCAGTGTTGAGTATAAATGAGCACATCAGACCGTACTGGCCCACACTGGAGAGTTTGGAGCAAAACTCAGCAGGGCATCTGGTAGTAAAGAACAAGATGAAAGCAAGATAGCTGGAAAATACTTCACCATTTTGCAAAATTTTGCAAATACTCTGTGACCCTGCCACCCAAGCAAGCATTTCTCTTCTCAACACCTATTCCTGAAACTGAGAACGCTGCTATGGTACCTGATTTTGCTCACACTTTCTTCATCCAAAGAATGCCCTTCATGTTCCTTCTCAATTCAAACATCTATTTACAAAACAAAAAAAGAATATATTTAATTAGTCAACTAGGGCCATCTGGAACCTGTTCGTTCATGCCTTAATTTACTGTAATGTTCATTATAACAAGTTTGTAGAAGAAATGGAATCTAATTTCCATTATATTTTTAAAAGATGACAGAACCACCATAACTCTCTTTCTGAGTCAATTATCCTAACAGTGAATTATGAAATATATTCCTTTACACTTTTCCATTATTACCACCTTAACAAATCAAGTGCAAAAAGTCTTACATTGATACATAAAGAGCACGCTACACTGGGATTTTAGTAACTTGAAAGGAAGATAATAGTGTTAAGTATCATCGTTAATCTGCGTATGTTCATAAAAGTCATTGCTATAGGCACATAAGTACATACAGACATTGGGTTTATGTGCTAAATGTGCCAATATAGCACATTTTGATGTTACAAAGATAGTGAGCACAACTTACCCAGGAACCTAACAGAAGGAATTTGAAACATTTTTCTTCTTCTTACCTTTTTTTATTAAGATCTATGCACCTAACAATTGTGGGAACATTTATAAGCGTGGAAACTTTCTTTTTCATTTTACTGCTACACATAATTAAAAAAAGGCAACACTTTGTAGTCTAGCTAAAAATTCCTTCTCAAAGCCCAGCAAGGAATATTTTGGAATACCTGGTCCTCCAAGTGGATGTTTAATTAACAGTTTGAATTACTGCTTCCATATCCACTTTTATAAATGATGAGTGTGTGTGCATGGCAAAAATCAGCCAATCCTGTGGTTCTGGATATTGACCCAGGGAAACAATATCTTCCAGACATTCACAGCAGGTATATTCTACATTGAAATACTTTATCATTTCATGCGGGTGACATGCTAGCTGTTTCAACACCACTCTACCAGATTTAGAGAAGATGACTATAGGAAAAACCATTAGCCCTTAGTAGAAGAACAGTGCCTCAATGAATTGTGTGTCTACTCATCCCCTCCAATACACAATTTTAAAGCACTTCTATAAAAAACATGTTTACCAAGTAATTTGCTGGGGGTTGGTAAAGATTGAACATGTTTTTTCTTTAGATTCTAACTAATTTGGGAATTAGACAAAGGAGCCTTGGGGCCTGTGTTAGCTTGGGTTCTTCAATAAGCAGATCCAAAGTTGAGTTTAGATGTGCATAACATTTATTTGGGGAAACACTTGTAAGGAAAAATGAGAGGGTGTGGAGGAGGCTGGGAGACTGTGATGCAAAGGGTGCAAGAAGTTCAGGGGTGTCAGCAGAAGCAGCTCAGACTTCTGTGCTGCTCTCAGATCAATTCTCCAGCCGAAGATACTTCTCAGAAGAGATGCAAGCCTCACTGGATCAGCCTGCCTTGCGATTCCTGTTGCACTCAGTCATTGGTTACCAGCAGCTATGGGAAACGTGACATCAGTGTAGCAATGGGTGGATTTCAAAGCAAAGCAGCTGGGACCTTCATTCAGTTACTCTCCCTGGAGTAATCTGATCTGAGGCGTGTTCTTGTGGCTGCCACGGTGATCAAATGTTCCTCTGACACCTTCCTTCCAGGGCCACAGTGAATAGGAGGAGAGGACTAACAGTGAGCTTGCTAATGAGTTAGAGCCACACACAGCAGCTCATTATTGTTTTATAGTCTCTGTTCTTTACATGTTTAGTGCATGTATGTGGAGCTATGGATTTGTGACTATACAGTCTCAGGATTAATCAGTTAAGCATAATCTATAGTCAGGCATTGGAGGAGCCACAAAAAAGGATGGGGAGTGGATCTTGCCTTAAAACTGCAAAACATGTAACAGTGGTGATAAAAAATTTAAAATACTTCCCAAAGAAGGAAGGGAAGGCTGTGTCTCCTTTTGCTCCTACCATGTAGCCCATATCTAAAGACATGTTCCTTATACTTTTCAGTTTTTTCTGTCTTAGTAAACATATCATGGAACCAAATGCAGGCAGTCACTGGGTCCCAACAATACATTGAAAACCTCTTGGACTAAGCCATTGTTTTAGAGCCAGCCATGCACTAAAGTTCTACAGATTTGTGCTGTCAGGAATAGTAAGATCATATGATGCCAAATTAAATTTTGAAACCCAGGTCTTCAAACTGGAGGTAATTTTTATTAGTTACCAGATGTTTAACAGCATTCTAGTGTTTTCTAAGTCACATGGACATTATTTGTTTTCTCCTTTCAACTTTATTTTACCAAACCTTAGATCTTATTTTAATTCTGAAGCTGTCTCAGTAACACAAGAGAAAATCACTCTGCTAGAACAGCACTCTAGCATTATTCTTATGTTAATTTTTCTCTGGTTCATATTTATGAGCTTAGAGATCAAATGTCCTTTTTGGTGAGTTTAATTTCTTCTCCTTTTGCTTCAGGGAGCTCCTCCTACCTCAGATGAGGAGAAGAAGCCAATTCCAGGAGCAAAGAAACTTCCAGGACCTGCAGTCAACCTTTCAGAGATTCAGAATATTAAAAGTGAACTGAAATATGTCCCCAAAGCTGAACAGTAGTTGGATAAAATGGGTAAGTAAAAAACTAGTTTCTGTATTTCAAAAAGACCACAAGAAATTGTTTGAGGAAGTCTTGCACAGAAAAAGTTTGGAATTCCAGAGGCATTTGTTAGGTATGAAGGGCCTTGCTTAGACCAGTATTTCTGGTACAGTGTTCTAGTAAACTCAGGTTTTGGGCTTATTTCATAACGACTTGGAAATCCATTGAGGATACTTTCCTGCCATCCTCATTGTGATCAGCCTTCTTCATTAGAGGAGGATAAGATTGGGATAGGAAAGATGCTGGAGAAGAAGCTTTGAGGCCTTTTGATTGTTGGGTCCAGGGAGCCTTCCCTTATTTCATACTTCAGTTTCCCTGCTCGAGTACCACAA
Source organism: Hydrochoerus hydrochaeris (assembly GCA_004027455.1). Lineage (NCBI taxonomy): Eukaryota > Metazoa > Chordata > Mammalia > Rodentia > Hydrochaeridae > Hydrochoerus > Hydrochoerus hydrochaeris. The sequence continues at coordinate 48,632 of PVLA01002372.1, read as the reverse complement.
AGAGCAGTGAAAGGTTTCTTTAGCTGGAGGATCAGAGGAACAAGCAGCTGAACAGATTTAGTATGCAGGGGCAGAGATCCAGGATTTAAGGCCTTGAAAAAAAAAACAAAAGTAACCCAGGTATGTGTATGGCATGTTGAGAGGACCTCCTTATAATGCTGGGTGTGGCTGGTAAGGGCAGGTTCAAAACTGCATGCTGCCCCTGAGGAGGTGCTCCATACAGGGTTTGAGATCCTGTTGTCATTTTAATTGATCTGTTCAATTACGGACTCCTGGTGAGGGCTCACCCCATCCTCTATCTCCAAAATGGGTTTCTGTTAACATGGGTAGAAATTGTGTCAACAGGACCTTGGAAACAAATTCACCCTGTATCCAAGATTAGGAAACCCCATCTTGCACAGTCTACCATATTTCCAAAGCAGATGTCTGGAGGAGAGGACTCTATACTGGGAGTGCAAAATTATCTGGTTGATTGTTCATCTATTCATTCTATTGTCCAGTCACCCATTTATTCAAACAATACTCATTATCTGTGCTGCACACTAGAAACATAAATCACTTACACCACATGCTAGATACTATATGAAAGCAATATATCAATTGCTTCTTGTAAGTTTTAGGATACCCAACTATTGCCCTCATTCTTGAGATGATTTTTGATAAACTAATTTTTCCATCTGTCCTGCATCCTAAAAAAGGGTCTGATTTCAAAGTTAGTACTGTCACCTACTTGTTATACTTGTCTGACTGCACCTTACAGATGAATCACACACTTTCTGTTCATGTTGGGGTGAAATCTTCTGAGCATGTAGATGGCAAAGGGAAATATTTAGGCAGATGGGACCCTGTTGTGTCTTCTCCTGTTAGCAGAATAAAGAACAAAATGTTCTGTGTGACAATACAATGCTTTATTGCCATGTTATTTGTGTCGTGCTATATGGACTTACTAGGACATTTGCACGTCAGTCCTGCAGAAAAGATTGCTTTAGAGTCTAGAAAAAGGAGATATTTTGAGTTATTGGATAGTATCTGGTGTTTTAGCACAGTTCCATAGAAAAGAACAAAGGAGTAAGAAAAAGACCCACAGTGTATTACGTGCCCATAAAATAAATCTCTGGAACCTGGATAGGGACTAAGACCTGACTTGTGGCTATATGCCCTTGTTATTATTTATGAGAGAATGCAGCAATATAATGACTGATGTTTCATCCCGCTTCTGTTGCCAAACTAAAAGGAAATACTGTAATACATTTGGAATGATGCTGCAGAACTTCTCTGAAAAATCCCAGAGAAGGATGTTTAACTTTTTATAAGATTTATTATCATCACCCAACGAAGGCCATTCAGTTAGAAACATGAATTTTTAATGCAAACTTTAAAGAATTTTACTTTTATGAAATCCATATCGACCTAAATTTAACCCCAGTTCCAGTTTCAGAAGAATCTGGTTTTCAAAACTCAAAGGAATGCTGGTTTAAACGGAGCTCAGAGAGGACCTTACCGTGTTCCTTGGCAGCAGCTTTGATACAGTAGCCTCAAATGTTTGGTTACAGGAAACAAGAAGCAAAACCAAATCCATAAAATATTGATAAAGTACCAGAGCACCCAGAATGCATTTTTGCCACTTCATTTTCTTAGAGAAGACATTAATGATTCTTCTCTCTTGAACAAATTCTAATGTGAAGCCACTCACAGAGGCCTATTTATCTTTATTCTTACAGGAATGTGAAAATGTAAGTTGTCAGAATAATTGATCTGAATTCCAAATGAGTACAGTCATTGTTTTAAGCCAAAGAATGAACTTTATCTTGTGCAGGAGAGGTAGTAAGCAGAGTTGCCTTAGAAGCATCTGTTCTGAAAATTTGAAATTTTGAGACTTTTCATAGTCATGATCTGTGGCCACACAGGGAGAGCAGTTTTTAACATCGATTGATTTAGTGAACTCATTAGCAACAAATACACTGGACCAGTCGCCACTTAGTCTCTTACTGGTTGCATTGATTCCTTTTCTTGGACCATCATTTTGTTGTCTCTCACTCTCACCCTGTGTTGCCTAATTATCGGATCAAACAGATCACTAGTTTGAAGATTTCGCGACTAAGGACATTATGTCCATAGTTGTCAAACACTGACAATCACGGGACTCAAGGCTCAAAGTCCACATTACAACTATTACAGCACTTTAGCTGTATAAGACAGAGCAGCATCTCCTTCCAGGCAAGATGGGTGCCTTTTTCACATGGGATTTTAGACGCATTCCACAATCTGTCTCCTGGCTGGAATTGTTCATTGAATTTGATTAAAAACTCTACAGCACAAGAAACAGAACAACTAATCACTAGTCCATTTAAGGATCAGAATCATGACTTACGGAAAAGAAGGTAGGGCCTGGCCCAATCAGGAGCCAAGGCAGACAACAAAAAGAGAGCACATACCTTGTCAAAACCAAGAGACATGGAATTTCCCAAACAAAGATCCAACCCCAGCTGGAAATGGCACGGGTAAGGAAGGGAAGGTGTTCAGCCACATAACTCTTGAGATTGAGCTAGCTACTATTTAATGTGGCCAGATAAGAAAATCCAAGAACAGACGTAGAAGTAGGCTCATCAGCAAGGTCTGAAAACTGGGTGCCCTCTGACACCTTCCTGCCTGCTTTGTGGCATTGTTAGGATTCCCACAGGCCCAACACCAGCAACCATTGTCAGCTTGTTTGCTTATAGCTGCAGCAGATGCCACATCATAGACACAGGTCTGGGGAACATGTGGAACTGTTCAGGGCTGGTGTCCAAACAGATTCTGTTTCCAGTTTTGCCGACCCTCAACCCTTAGATCAGACCATCTGTGCTTAGTAAAAAAATCCCTTCTAACAAATTCCCATACTTTGGGCATATTCTTCTTCCTGTACTGAGATATACAGATACTAAACATGGTTCTTTCTCTAAGGATACCTAAGTCTTGATAGAAAGAAAAAAAATTCCAAAGGTACATAATGTAAGATTAGATAGTTCTGTGTTTCTGATTTACTAGACAGTAGAGATGTAGTTAATGTTATTATTTGCAGGAAGAGGAACTCTTGATGATTGGGATCAGAAAATTTCAAGGCGATAGGAAGAAAATAGTTAAAATAGACATTCAGAGATTGGCCTCTGTATATACGGAATCTTTGAGACATCATCAATAGGGCAGGCTGGTGAAACCAAACAGTTCCTCTAGGGCAGTACTTCATAAACTTTTGGAGTGAAGCAACCTGTCTTTTCTCTTTTTTCAGGGGTAAAAGAGCTCAATGATAACAAAGAATTGGAAAGAAATAAAATAAACATTAAATGGGTAACAGTACAGCAATTACAAGAAAAAGAAACAAAGGTAAAGCTTAAGAATAATTGGACAATTACACCAATGGACACCAATATAGCAGCAAGTGGAAGCCCTAGGACTGATGTGGCTCCAGAAAGAAATGACCATTCTGAAGTTGCAGGCGTTCTGTCCTCATTATTGGATGTTGGAGCATGACCGTGCATTGCGTGGCAGGCAGACCTCTTACGATAGTAGTATATATACATAGTACACTAGGGTCCCAGAGAAATGCAAAATGCTTTTGTGGCTTGTCATTTTTTGACGTGCAACACTTGTACACACTTATGGGGCACATCGTTAATTTGGTACATGTATACAAAAATGTGAAATGATCAAATCAGGGTAATTAGCATTTTTAATTCGTGAGTTTCTGTCATTTCATTGTGTTGTGAAGTTTCAAATTCCTAGTTCTTCTGTTGATATTTTTTCTTTCAAGATTTCTGGAGTTTAGGGATCTACTTGTTCTTTTTGTTTCTTTTTGTTCTTATTTCCCTGAAGCAAAGTACTGTATGACCTTCAGTGCAAAGATTTCAAACTAATTCTTTGTATCACACTTGGTTGCCTCTTGGCTATATAACTTCTGAGTGCAAATCATTGAACTCTTTAATGAAGTGTTGTAGAGAATAAATCATAATGGGTAAAAATTTTCCTAGTTGTTTATAAAAGATATAATAAATTACCATGAACTATAATCACTGTGCTGTGCTCTAGAACACCAAACCTTTTGTTCCCATGAAACCAAAATGTGACACTTGTTATCCAACCTCCCTCTCTCCCATTCCATCATAGTCTGTGGTGACCACTATTACACTTTCTACTTCTATGAAAACAGATTTCTTAGATTTCATATATTAGTTGAGATAATGACATAGTAGTCTTTCCGCGCCTGGTTTATTTCACTTTACATGAAGTCCTCTAACTCCATCCATGTTGCCACAAATGCCATGATTTCATTCTTCATGGCTGAATAATAGTCCATTATGTATATATGCCACATTTTGTTTAGACAGTCAAACATTAACAGATACCTTGGTTATTTCAAAAAAGCAATTTCAAAATTTTTGTGATTCTTAGTTCACTTTGTAGCTTTTGGTCATATATAAAAGTGAAAGCCTGTGGGAATGAATCCATATTTCTCATTAGGAACTGAGGAAAGAATTTGCGTTTTTATCATTAACAAGTCTTTTGAGGTCAACCAGTGGGCCTTAGACATAATGCTATAGAGCAATAAATAAGAGTAAATTGGGGCTCCCTCATACCCAGACATGATTCTGTAATCTCACTTAAGTCTGAATCTAATATTCCATGTTGACTAGCCAGCCTCAATTCTGGATTTGGTAGATATAAAAAGAATTACTATCATGCCCTGCTTGGGAATGGATGACTTTGTCTTAGTGTGCTTGGGTGGCTATAACAAAACAATATAGACTAGGTGGCTAGTCAGAAGACATTTGTTTCCCAAAGTTCTGGAGGCTGGAATTTCAAAATGAGGGTGCCAGCACCATCAGGTTCCGGTAAGGGTCCTTATCCTGGCTTGCATACAGCTGCCTTCTGTGTTCTCACATGGTAGAAGTTGGATGCTCTGATATCTCTTCCACTTTCTCTTCCTTTTTCCTCCATGGGAGCTCTGACCTTGTGACCTCATCAAAACATAATTATTTCCTAAAGGCTCCATTTCTTCATACCATCACATTAGGTGTTAAGGCTATAACATATAGCATTATAGGGGCAGCATAAGCATTATGTCTGTCTATAATGGATCCTTTCTCCCAACACTTGGCCTTATCCTTCTAGCATCTTCCATTTATGCTGTCACAAGGCTTACCATATATTAACACGTAGGTCTTGTATCTTCTTGATGCCATGGACCCTCAAGACTACAATGCCCCTGGTACATATTAGGGCCAGAAGGCTTATCTATAAGATGTTACTGGCACCTTGACCATAGCAATTTTAGTGTCTCCTAGAAGTTGGTATGTTTCAAGTCCTTGTATTCTTAGTGAAATTACTATTTAAAAGCAAGACTATCTTCTTTTGCAAAAGCTGTTTGTAATCATAACCAGTTAGACATTTGACCTTACCTCATTAATTTTATATTTCCCTGTGAAACTGAAAAATTAAGAAAAATGTCGAGTTTGGTTCATATTCCCAAGGAGAAGAAACACGGGTAACACCAAACCAAAATTTAATTTTCAAAAATTCCATGATTTTGTTTTTCAAATAACATTTATGCCCAGATAAGACATATTTTCCAACCAGTCATCCAGAGAGATGTCATGTCTGACAGAGGAGAACAGAAGGTACTCATTACTCTTAAATGTTAAGTATTATGCATCATTGTCATTCTTGCTAATTTCGAGAGTGTTGGCAGGAGGGCAAATTGATGTACCCATGTACTTGATCACAAGTGCATTTAGCACTGAACAAAAGACCCCCAAGTACATGAAGCAAAAAACTGACAGAACTGAAGGAAGAAATAAACAACCTAACCATAATAACTGAGGATTTTAGTATCCCATCAATAACGATAAGAACAACTAGGCAGAAAATCAGCAAGGAAATGGAAGATTTGAACACTATAAACCAAAAGATACATAGACAACACTCTACTCAAAAGACCTAAAAGAAACATATGGAACATTCTACCCAACAACAGAGTACATATTCTTCTCAAATACACAAGCAACACTGTCCAGGACAGACCATATGTTGGGCCATTAGACAAGTCTTAATACATTTATAAGGAACTGAATCATGTAAAGTCTGTTCTTTGATCACAGTGAAAAGAAGAATGAAGCTAGAAATCAGTAATGAAAGTTTTGGAAATTCACAATTTATGGAATTTAGCACAGTCCTGAGTAAGTACTGACTCAGTGAAAGTATCACAAGGGAAATTATAAAATATTTTGAGTCTAATGAAAAGAAGAATACAACATACTGAAATTTATGGGATGCAATGAAAGTAGTGCTTAGAGTGCTTAGTCATAAATGCTTATATTATAAAAGAAGAAAGATTTCAAATCAATAACCAACCAAGTCACTATTAGCAACTTGATATTTGAGAAACATGAATTTTATCACTTTAGAGTAAATTCACAATTAAATTTGTGAATGGAAATAGCATCCCTTTGAAATGGTAAGGCATAATAAGATATATTTGTATAAACATCATAACAATATAACAAAAAGCAGGAAATAAAATAATCACTCAGAAGATCATCATTTTAGCATAATACTCACCTTGATATCACTTCCCTTTAATCTTTTTTAAAAATAGGGTCTCAATTTGTAGTTTAGGCTGGCCTTGAACTCACTATATAGTCCAGGCAGATCTCGAACACACGGCTATCCTCCTGCCTCAGCCTCCCAAGTGCTGGGATTACAGACATGTGCCACCATGACTGGCTCCCTTTAGTGTTTTCCTCTGTGTTTGCATATGGGATCCAGTACAACAGAGTTGCTAGCAATATGATTCTTTGGGGTCATAAATTAGAATTTGTCTCATTTTCTACAATCTTTGCAATTTGGAGATCTAATTGTTTACTTTCTCATTTTATAAGAGCAGAAAATGGCATGTTCCTTATAGACTAATTGTGAAGGACTCGACAGATGCTTCTACAAAAAGTGTTATCCACATGCAACACCTGAGATGGATAATACTCCGTGAATGGGAACTGGTTCTCTTTATACGCTTTTTCTGCCCTGGCCTCATTCATGCCACATGTACATTTTTTATCTCTCTTTTCCCACTATACACTTTATCATAAGAATATTTCTTCATGTTGCTTTTCAGCCTTCCAAACTGAGATGATTTATTTCTCACAGTCTTTGGGTTATCATGCTTTCATAACCTTTCTCTCTGCCAGAAGACAGAGGACTGATTTATTGATTTGTATAGAACTAAACTTAAAAACAAAAGCAAAAAGCTTCTCCAAATGCCTGCTCTGTGGTTTGCTGGAATTTTTTTTGTCCTCAATTTTGACATGTTTCCTGCTTTGACCCAATTACGCAAGCTCTATTCAAGCTCTATTCACTTTCTACGAAGGACAAAGGACGTGGTTTCAGGCTGAGATTTTTTAACTCTCTAGTGAAGTCACAATATCTTTTGATTAGTAATGCTCTTTTCTTTCCCTTCTCCTCACTTTTTTAGGAGAAAGATGAATTCTGCAGTGTTTCTGAACTGCATCAAGGTTTTGTTCATTTGTTTTCTACCCTGGCAAAGCTATCGTTCTAGGCCCTGATTACGGGCTGTGGGTGTAAGGCAATCTAGAAGGTGATTTCAAGGAATCTTTGAGTTGATTGGGGCCACTGCTTTAAAGGTCACTCCATAGTGAACACACAGAAACTCCCTGAATGACTTCCATTAATGCAGAGTCCTGGAGGGTATGGGGTATGACTTCTCAGGAGGGAGTTGCAATTGATGAAAGCTTTTAGGAGTAGACTTGAGGCTAGAGAAGCCAACCTCTTCCTGCCAGTTTGATGAAAGGCAGAGATGACTCAGGACCACATTCTGCACATCTTTATACATTGGCACATTAATTTCCTTGGGCCAAAGGACAGGACTGGTACATGCTTTCTCCCAGGACATACAATGTACTCTCTCTCAATACAATGTAATAAAACATATTTGCCTACTCAATGGTTCTCAACCCAAGCTGAAGGAATGGGTTTTGCCTCTCACAGGACATTTGGTAATGCCTGGAAATAGTTCAGGTTTTCACAACTGGAGTGAGGTGTGGGTTCTTCCAGTCATCTATCTGGGGAGAGGCCAGGGAGACTGTTAGACACCTTACAATGTCCAGGACAGCCCCCTACAACAAAGAATGACATTGTCCCTACTGCTCGTAGTTCTGGGAATGAGTCGCCTTGATTTATCTGCTTGAAGGGCCAATGCCAACCTATCTTGTTACAAACTTTCCTTTCCAAGTTATCAATGCTGTACACATTACTGAAATTAAGACATTAATATAAAAGAATGTAGTAACTGCTTGTCCAATATTTATACTCTCTCTTCACCTCATACATACTGGACAAATGCTCCACTATTGTTTCAACCTTAGCCCCCTTTTTTGAGACAGGGACTTGCTCAGGGTAGCCTCAAACTAGCTACCCAGCTTTAGTCTCCCAAATACCTGGGATTACTGGCATGCACCACAATATCAGCTAGAAATAAGGCACCCTTAAATGAAGTAATTTTATCAATTCAAAAACTAAACACATTTATTGTATAGAGTATATATAGAATATTCCTGAGTTACAGTATTAGGTCACAAGCCTAACTACTTTTTGTAGGATATAATTTAATTGCAAATGTATTAGAAAGCAATAATTTATCACAGAAGCTGGCCAAGTCTTTTAAAATATTAGTGTTAAGCATTTTAATCATCAGCACCAATATCAACATCATCACTTTTACTGTCCTGATTACGGCCATTTGTCACGTGCTTGTGATATCCCTTATACTGCACACTGTGCTTCACGTATCTTATTTCACTTATTTCTTCTGTTCTCTGCAGGGGGATAGATACTACGAAGGCCAGTTTGTATAAGGGGGAATGAAGGCAGAGAGTGTTTACATAACTTACTTCGGGTCACCCAACTTGTAGATCCCAGAGCTGAGGGGTATACCAGTATCTGTCATACTCCACAGCCAGTCCTTTTAATCATGATTACCCATTCCATTCCTTTAAAATATCCTTTTTGTATATAACTTTTGCAGATGTTTTACTGAGTTGAATCAGAGGAAAGCCAGGAAAGGTTAAAGTGACTGCAGAAATTGTCACTTCCACAACTGTCACATGCTGGCTTATTTGCTTCTTTATTTTATTATTCATTCATTCATTCGTTTGTTCATTCACTCATTCAGTGTTTATTAAGCATAAAGGATCTGTCAGGAGCTTAATATACCAGGTATTAAGGATTCTAAAAGGAATCAGACTGAGCATCCACATTGGTTTACAGCTGAATGGGCAAAGTATAGCATGCAAGCACAAAGAATTTGCCTTTTTAAAGGTCTTGCAAGAAAGAAGGGCTGATGCCCATAAATGCGAGAGAAAGCATGACAGTGAGACTAAGAGAAAGGTAAAGGAAGAGAAGAAAAAGAAGGGGGGGGGGGAAGGGGGAGCCAGAACAGCACCTGTTCTGGCCATGCTGAAGATGGCGTGGACTGTGCCCAGCATGACACAACTGCAGCAGAGGGTGCCAGGCCCCTGCAGAGCCTGCCTGTCCTCCCAGGATGAGGAAGGGCTTGTCAGGCGTGTCTGTATCATTTATGGTGCAGCCATCTCCGAGCCATGAAGCCTTTTCTCTCATTCCCTCTCATGCTGTGTGCAGCCCACGCAGAAAACTGGGGAAGTGAATTTCAGGCTGTCTAATCAGGCTTGGCTGCATCGTGACAACGCTGCTCGTTTTAACTCCCTGCACATGCTGTGGCATTTGAGAAGAAGGAATCATGAGGAACAAACCGAGACTTGCAAATTTAACTTGTACTCCCTTGCCACCACTCCCTGCTCATGAACTCATCATCCCACACCCTCTGGTTTGGGACTTTGTGCAGATGGTAGGGTGGTGCCTGGTTTAATCCCAGTCAGGGCTGGTCAACCGGCTTCTCACTGAGGGAAATTTCTATGAGGCAGTTGACAGATTGGAGGCTCTTTCATCCAGGCAGGTGGCACAAAAGCTGCTCAGAACAATTCGTTTTTGACTGCTGGAAAAACAGCAGAAAGCAAGTGTGTCCTATTGCAGGAAAGGCACTGGCTGCCTTTTGGAGGAAGAACAGTAGCATTTCCTTCCACCTCAGAAAACCTGCACTGACATGGAACAATTGCAACTGAATCCTGCAAGAGTAATACACATTTTCCTGCAGAGTTCTTGCCTGGTCCTAATTTTGAATACAAGTAATATGAATCATGGCTTCTCTTTAGTTCCAGGAGCACCAATTAGTCTCTAAAAATTTATCAAAATTTATATCCTGAGTGTTCAAAAATTCATTTACTTACACTCAAATTTTTATTTCCTAGTTATTTTGCACATGGGCTAGTTGGAATTTATCTTGGCTGAATTAACTTTTTTTCTTCACAAAGGGCATTAGCAGTGTGAGCTGGATTTGGAAGGATGGGAAAGATGAAAGTAGTGGGTTAAATCCAGTCATTTATTAAGTGAACATGTGTGCATCCACTGTGCCTGGTGTGATTACATTAGAAGCAGGTGATTCAGGACAATTTTCTTCAGGGAATTCACAGACTGCCTGGGTAAGGACATGAGAGAGTTATTGGTACATAATGGCTGCAGCAGGGATGAAGAAGATAGGCCAAATCATAGCCAAAATGGGTGCCACTGCTATCTCTTGGGTTGAAGCCAAGGATGGTGCTAAAAGGTTAAGAAACACTGAATTTCTTGGCATGTAGAAAGTTCTCAGCACAGTGGTAGCTATTACCATTATAAACTACTGAATGTTACCACCAGAAAGAACTTAAAGTCCCTCATTTATTAGTAATAGAAACTGAGTCCCAGGAGCGCCTGAATCAAGGTCAGTGCCAATCTCAAATTCAAGTCTCCTTTTTCTCAGTTTTGTGCCCCTGTTTCCTAGGGAAGGCATATAGCTTTCATCTTGAGTACTGTCTGTGTTTCATTGGTCCTGGCCGCGGAAAAAGGTCTGGAACCTGAGCTCTGCAGGAGAGAGTGAGGCAGAGTCAGCCATGGCTGTGTGAAGTGGAGAGGTCAGGCTTCTTGCTACAGATTTGTCCACCTTATGGGAGGGCGCTGGACACTGGAGATGCTGGAAAGAGATGAACACAGCTGCATTCTACCTCCAGCTATGTCATGTGGTAATTCTGTGACTCTGGGCTATTTCCTGACTACTCTGAACCCAAACTATAAATAGCAATAATAATGCCAGTCTTGAGAAGTGACCATAAAGACAGTGAGGAGACTCAGATGGGGCACTTGGGATGAACTGGCATCCAGGAAGTATTCATTCCCTTTGCTGTCCCTTACATGTGCTCATGTTTTCTATCCTTTGTCCTCTGCCCCTTGCTTCCAAGGCCAGGAATTGGTTGATTTTTAAATGAAATAGTCTCTAAAAGCATAGCGCTGCATATTTCCCTCGGGAATAAGACAGCACACTGAAAATTAAAATCCACTAATTGTCTGCAGCTATTATGAGCTTAGTGAAGCACTTTTCAAGCATTTGGAGAAGCTGTTTCTCAGTCACCACCTACACTGACTCCCTCCAGCTTGTGCCAGTTGGTGAGATGATTTCCAGCCTGCAGTTGTCCCCTTTCTCCTGGAGGAGGCAGTGCAGTTCCAGGTTTCAAACCCCGTAGCAGCTCTGGTTCCAAAGCCCTTGTTTTAAAGACAGCAGAATTACAAGCATTTCACTTTAGCTCTTTCATTTTATTTTACTTGAGCACTTCAAGGGATTTTCCTCCTCTACCTCCAATTTTTAAGCAGCAAATTCATGTGGTTTGTCGTTTCTGATTTTTCTCTGAAGAGACTCAGTTTAAGAAATACTTGGAGAACCAAGTACCTGGTCCCTGTTCTCAAGGAAAAGTCAAACAATGGATTTTATACACCATTTCCCTGAGCACTTCAGATGGGTTTGATGGCCAGAAAAGAGTCATCTCATCTTTCTAGTAATCTTTTGTACATAGACTATTTACTATTGGTTTCTGGTTCAGAAAATAAAATAGAGCTGTAACAGTCTAAACACCCAGAAGCACCCTGGTGCTTCTTTCTGACATCCCTTTCTGGCTTATGCCATATTTACATCGAATTTCTAACTATTACTATACCACAAGAGCATTTTCTCCTTTCTGAATTACTTAATAATTAAGTGCTGTCTACTTTGCAATAAGAGTGAAACAGGCAGGCCATTGCTAATATGGATGTCAGATAACATGGCAGCCTGACGACTTTGTGAAATGGCTGCTTAAAATGGCATTGCAAGCCAAGAATGAGGGAATAGAGGTTTATTTGGGTTTTTACCAAGGTTAAGGCTAGCGGTAACACTACCAAGCCTTTGCATTTGGTTTTAAGAATTCTAAATTACTTCCATAACCATTCTCTCTTTTGAGCCTTCCAACAGTTCTGTGGAATCAGCAGGGCAAAACGTGAATTTGCAGTTCATTCTTACATGACTTGCTACTTCACACAGGGCTGGAAGATTGTGATGCATATCATCGTCTCCCTCCAGAGGAATTGAATTTTAAGACCCATTATTAAGGCAGCCTATTTAAATCTATGTAGAAAATGAGTGTGATGCCTTAAAAACTAATAAAGGAGGATCACTGTGCAATGTGAAACAGGTGTCAAGCAGGGGGATTAGCTACAAACAGTTCCATGGGGTCAGAAGTAAACAATTACAGGTCTTCTGGGGCTGGGGGTTTAGCTCAGCGGCACAAGTGCTTGCCTAACAAACACCAGGTCATGAGTTTGATTCCCGAAACCAAACCAAACGAAACAACTAGGGGTCTTCTTACAAACAGGACTTTTCCCCAGCAGAATAGAAAGGTATCTAGGATCAGTCTACCCTCCTATACATTTAGATGTATTTCAAAGCAAATATGTTATCTCAACTTTCACTTCTACTTGCTATTTTCTTGCTGCCTTGTTTTATTTTACTTATTATTTGCAGCACTAGAGATTGACCCCAGGGCCTTGCACATGCTATACTCACAGTGAGCTATACTCACAGTTCTCACTTCCCAATTAAAAAAACACAACCATACTGATGGAAAATACCCCACATGCACATAAAACAAGACATATCTACTCCAAGATTAGGAGATTAGGCTGAAATGCCCTCATTTCAGAAAGGTCAGGTGGCAAACATATAGATTTGTGGAAAACTTCACTTTGAGATGTTCTTAAATCCTTACCCTAAAAAGTAAACTCTTCTGGAGAGCTCTCCATCCTCACCAACAGCCAAGAAATGGTGTCCTCGATTTCACATAGAGTCATACACAAAATTTACTGCTTGTTATCTGTCAGGTGACAGACAGCTTAGACCGAATCCCATCTAATTATGGGACAATTGCAGATCTGTTTCCATTGCCAGGTAAGGTCCCCCCCCAACCAATCCAGCTGGTCTCAGAGTCCTTGGCCAGTAAAGGCTCCCAGGACATAGAGAGATAACCTCATGGCCCAGGAAAGACAAAACAGCTAAAAAATATCCCCTGGAAACAGCTAAAAAAATCTGGAAACCGATGGCAAGTGAAACTGCATCGGAATGATTCTGGTCCCTCCTCACTGCCATCCCTTCACAGCTGAGTCTAGGCTCAGTTTTCTCCCCTGGATGGCATCTTTCTCTTCAGGTGATCACATTCTGAAATATCAAAAAGTGGCAGGCAGGGCTTTGCTCCTGCAGTCAGGGCCAATCTTCCATTACCACCGCAATTCTGAAGTCTTTTCTATGGTGCTAACTGAGGCTATAGTACCTGGAAAACTGCCTCACCACTGACAACCTCACTGAACATGTGAGGAGTTAAAATGCCAGGAAACTTGCATTAGGTGGAAAATGAAATTATCTCTATTAAAAATCAAAACAGCTCTGTGAAGTTTGGCAAATACTTCCAACCTACAGAGATCATTGTAGCTTTACACTCTAGCATCCAATAGTGTAGTTATCCTCCAGGATGACATTGCATGGATGTCCTTCCAATTCAAGAAGCAAAGCGTTTCATGTCTTTAACTGAGACCTTGAAGAGTGTGGGGGCAGAGCAGCACCAAGGACAGCATCTGTGGGTTGCTGTGAAAGAAATTGTTTTCGGATAGGTCTAGAGCACAGATTCTCAAACTTTTGCATGCATTAGAATTATATGGAGGCATTGCTGAAGCTTAGACTGCTAGTTTAAATCCATAGGACTTCTAATTCGGGTCTTGGGTGGGTCCTAGAACTTATATCTGTGGCAACTTTTTAGGGCTCCTGCTATCACTGCTGGTTTGGGGAAGCACTGACCTAGAACCAACCATAAATTTAGAACATTTAGATTTGGGTATTCAAAAATCCTGTGACTGTATCATCACTTGCTCCATGGTATAATAGCTAGTATTCAAATGTATGGCCAAAACCATCAGATTTCTTTGCTAATATCCAGATATACAGTACTAAACATGAATGAAGTGGTTCGGTCAGACACTCTACCACTACTTTACCTTGTAAGATTTAAGTGAGTTATTACATATATAAAGCTCCATTTTTCAGGTGAGAAAACTGAAGATTAGAGCCTCAGAGGCTTCTTCTGAGGTTGCACAACTAGACAGTGTGGTATTTAGGAGCCAAATCCAGGTTATCTGACTTTTAATCATTACCCCAAGCTGACTTCCCCATGTAACACATAGGTAGTGGCCATGGGTTGAAATATGCTGTGTGTACAAGGAACAGTTTTTACCTAAAGGATGAAGAAATAAATCTGTCTGGCATTAACTTACTCACCAGTCACTAAAAATTACCTTTACAGCATTAATTTTCATAGCTGTTTATTCAGTGCTAATAATGTTATAGTCCAAGAACTGGCAAACCAGGGCCCACAGGCAAAATCCAGCCTACCTCCTTTATTTTTATTTTTTGTTTTCTTTTTGATACTGGAAATCAAATTCATGACCTTGTGCTTACCAGGCAAGCACTTGAGCCACTGAGATAAATTCCTGGCTCCAAGTTTTTTTTTTTTTAATTTTAAGATTATTTTAGATTTATATATACCAGCAAGAAATAATATAGAAAGATCT
Organism: Hydrochoerus hydrochaeris; assembly: GCA_004027455.1. Taxonomy (NCBI): domain Eukaryota; kingdom Metazoa; phylum Chordata; class Mammalia; order Rodentia; family Hydrochaeridae; genus Hydrochoerus; species Hydrochoerus hydrochaeris. The sequence continues at coordinate 33,551 of PVLA01002372.1, read as the reverse complement.
TTGGATGCAATGATTAGGAAGAGAAAAATCATTTTTTCAATCTCTATGGAAATATTTCTAACAAAGCCTTTAGCAAGTTTCAAATGCTAAGACACAAAACCTGGGTTCAATAATTTTAACTCAAACATAATTCTATGGATATCCAGGTAGTGGATGTAAAACACAAGAGATTCTAAATTTGAATACTTTTCAAGTCCAAGAGCTGATAAGACCAAAAGATCACAATTACTTGACTGATAGGCAGCATTATAGCTTATCTCAAATATTATAATATAAAAACTGATATTTGTTTCTGAACAATTAAGTTGTCCAGATTTGGGCTTTGGGTGAGAACCATTTATTTCTATTCTAATTATCTCAGTCAAAATGCTGGCTAAAGTTAGCTTCATGGTTTTCAACATTGATCGCACATTAGAGTCATTCAAAGATGCCTATGTGCTCTAACAAAAGATTCGACTTCAGTTTTTAAAGAGAAGGATAAGCCTAGAGATGAAAATATTTCATTGAGTGATTCTGATGTGCAGTTATGCTGAGAAGAACTGAGTTAGAGGGTGTTTCTCACAACTTCCCTTGACAAACCAGACTGAAATCTTTCTTGCTTGGGAGAGTGTTTGGTTGAAATGTCAAAGTTTTGTTGGGAAGAAATTGTCCAAATGTGGAAAGCAGCTAAGCATTCTTTGAAAGCCATGCAGCATAGATGAACACTTTGGCATAAAGTGACTCATTGGTGAGTCACAGCCTCCGCTAGGATACAACATGGAAAAGAGATACCAAAATATCCAGACTGCCATATGAGTTCAAATAGTAGCCTGCTGGGCTTAAAAGGGGCAGAAATTTCTCTAGTACCCATAACTTTGCTGTGCTTCATCAGTGTTGTGATGCATGTCTATCCAGTAGTATATGTAGAGTCAAATTCTCATGGGTCACGGTACCCTCCATGTCATTTAGTCCAACAAGGACCCAGTTCAATGCAAAGGCCCTCTTTATGTTCTACTGCCTGCCAGATTATGTACCTTACCCAGGAGAATCACTTGAGTTTAACTGTAAGCTGAGCAATTTTAATTCCTATCCAAATTCATTCTCCTGTAAGAACTTACAGGGTGGCTTTCCACTAAATAACCCCAGTCACACCATTTAGAGTGACTTATTAAAGGGAAAATCCAAAGCAAGTCCTTATTTCATTGGGATTTCTTTTAATGAGTTCAGCCCCTTTATGTGGCAAACACAAGTGGGTTATGTTTTCGGTATGTGGTGCTAAGAACTAATTACTGGGTGCTGAGCTGTCGTACTGTAAACTTTGGTTCAAGGTCAGCCAGCCATGTTGGCCTGCTCCCATCAGTTCTCAAGATGCCAGCTCCCTAGAGTCCGACAACTCATTTTTTTTTCTGACACTTTCAGAAATGCCCAAAGCAATATGGTCCTACTCGGCTGGAATTTGGTTTTTGAACTGTCAAATGAAACACCACTAACTTTTCATGACTTCTATCAATTACCCCTACTCACTGACATAAAATATAAGAGATGGACTTAGCCTAAAGCATCTGAATTAGTTATCTATTGCTGTGTAACAAACTACCCAAAACATGACAACTTAAAAGAACAACAAATATCATCTCACAGTTCCTATGTGTCAGGAATTCAAAAGTGGCTCAGCTGGGAGGTTCTATTCTAGGCTCCCCATGAAACTGAAGTCAAGATGTCAGCTGGGACTGTAGACATCTAAAACTTTGATTAAGAATGTATGGTCCACTTCCAGGAAGGCTCACTCACATTGATAGCTCACTGGTAAGGATTGCTATTGGAGGCTTCAGTGCCTTCCCACAGGGACTTGTCCATTGGACTCCTGAGTACTTTCACAATATGGTGGTTGGTGTCCCTTAGGATGAGTGACTTAAAAGGAAGCAATGGAAACAAGCAAAATCTTATATGGTCTAGCTTGGAAGTCACACAGTTGTTTTGTTATATACTATTTATTATACTAATCAGTCATATTTAATATTGAAAGAAACTACACAAATTCAGGAATATCAGGAGGCAAGAATCACTGGGGGCCATCCGAGGGGCTATCACTCTTTTCTTACATATGAGAAAAATGAGATCCATAGAAGTAGGGTTTGCCCAAATTCACATAATTGTACCATTTCAGCATTTGCTCTTCTTTCATTTCTAAGCATTGTCATCACCCACGATTTCTTTTATGTACTTAAAACACCAAGTGATGTTTATTTTGGGGGACATTAAGAAGATTATTTGCAAATATGAGGTCAGTTGCTCTGATCCTCCTCACAGAGGAAGCCCTTATTAACCAGACCAGCTATAAGCAAAGTGCGTGTCCTGAGCACTGTGGAAAGCACTTCCCTGAGGCATTAGGGAGTAGCTGCTCTTAGAGGCAGCAAATCCAGAAGTGAACAAAAATCCAGTGCTTGAGAGATAAGTTTCAACATTTCTTCCTTTCCTTTTCTTCAGCTTGTTTCCATATATAGGGATTTTCCTGCCCTCTCTTTTGATTTCCGAGGGTGAAAACCAGAACAAAAGGATGAAGTAGAGGGTACTATCAAAAGCAAACCAAAGGAAAGGAAAAACATCTTCAGAGTCAGAGCTTCATTAATATCAGACCAAGGAGAGTGATCCAGAACTAGGAACTCCCTAGAAGAAGCACATATTTTTTTTCTGGAAAAATCTTATATTTCTGAACACACACACACACACACACACACACACACACACACCCCTGGGCCTACATACACACAAAACTTGAAACTCGTAACTCTCATAAATATTATCATTTCTTTTTAGAATCTTCTTTGAAACAGTCATCTTCTAAGAAAGAAAATGACAAGAAAGAAAGCTCTCATATATTTTCTATCTTTTTTCAATCTGTTCAAAAACGACAAGGCCTGTCATCTCTGATCAACTTAACTAGTCAAGAAACATGACAACTCTCTCCCCGCCTGACCTATTTTTTCTAATGGGGAAAACTCCTTTGCCCTCTGACAAGCTGCCTTCTTTCCTGAGTTCCATTTATAGCAGGGCATTATTAATGGTTAAATCATTAGGAATGGATCTCTCTCCCTCACAAATCTTATTTCCCCTGTTCAATAAATTAAGCCATGGGATTCGAGAGACTGTCCATTTCTACTTTATTTAAGTCAAAATTTTTCCTAGCCCACAAAATACCCAAGATACCTCAGTATGAGTGAGTCCTGCTGCATGCTCAAGTATCTGGTCACTTCTGAGTTGCCTTGCTTTACTGCTTTAAGTAATGTTGCTGTGCTTGTGGAAATTTTCTTAGCCCTCCATAGAAGCTTGATATCTGGAAATGAAAGGAATCCTTGGTCCTTTGTCAGTGGAGAAAGGTCTCCTTTCTCTATCCTCAAGCAGATGCCTTTGGACAAGTGCTGAGTTACTCCTATGTTTGACCCCTATCTTCACTTTAAAAGAAGGTTTTCAAGCCATTCCTCCACCATTCTTGTTGCTGTCACAGAGGTGACTTCATTGAGTAACTGGAACATTCATGGCCTGCAGTTGCCAAAGTGACCTGTGCACTTCACTCCTCAAAGCTTTTCCTCACTTGTTTTTAGTTGCCAGAGCTCCACAGCCAGTGGATCTCTTTAAAGTCCCCTCAAAATAAAATCCACAAAAGGGATAATGTCTGCCCTGCTGCACATCTTTCAGTGGCTCCCCATTACCCGTAGGGCCTACACTAAGTGACTGAGACTCATCAGGCTTTTCTTACCTTGCATTTCTCCTAACCCAGGACATTCTTTGCTCCAATCCTAGTGAACTCCTCCCAACTTCATGGAAATGTCATAATTACTCTAGGTTTTTGCGTATGCTCAATGTATTCTTTTCCACTCTTTTCCTCCCTTACACATAATCTGGCTCTTACCTATCAATCTTAGGTCTCAGCCTAAGAACTATCTCTGCATATGGCATCTTAAACTGGAAAAGAATTCACAGCTTCTGAATTTGTCCCATCATAGCAGTATTCATCACTATGGAGGAGTGCATTGCCATCACTTTTGTGTTTTAGTTTTCCTTCCAGATGTTAAGCTCTATGAAGGAGGAAAATTTGTCTACTTGTCTGCTGTGTATGGTTAGCATCTAATATATTTCCTGGTGTATAATGTAACCCAAATGGACAGGCATTCTGATTTCCACTCTTAGGACCATTTAAGCACAATTAATTATAGAGCCACATCCAAAAGAAATTCGAGTTGATTTCCAAAAGCGACTTTAAAAGTGGATGCAAACCTTCATCTAAGAAAAAATTATTAAAACACAAGGTAAAACCACCTAAAAATCCTCTGATTTCCAACCCAAGAGTTCATCATCCTAAAGACTTTGAGATTTCTTGCTTCAAATTTCTCTTTTTTCTGACAAGTACAGTTTTCTACTGTGGCTCCAAGCCTTTCTTTTTGTCTGAAAATTTGACTCATTTCACTCCTTTCCATTTTCCTCTTTGCCCAATTACATCTCCCCCAGCCATCAGCACCACAAAAACCTTGAAGCTAAGATGATGAAGACTGAAATATCTTTCTTCGAAGACAGAGGAGGAAGAAAGGGTGTGTTGATTTACAAGCTCCTGTGAGTCTTTGTCTCAGAATAACAGCAATAACGCACGTTGACTGTGTGGGAAGCGCTCTGCTAAATGCTTTAAGATGTTATCCTTACAACCATCCTATGAGCTTGACACTGTTATTTCCCTATCCACCAGAAAAACAAGAGCTCAGGTGGCTAGGTAACTTGCTGGAGCTGGCACAGATAAAAACCAGGAAAGCAGGAATGTGCAGTTTAGTATGTCGTGGAAACGTCCCCGCTGCAGGCACACAGGGAACATTAGCTGAATGTAGAATCTGCAACCCACCTGGGAACCACCTCAGGAGCTGGCAAGGCAAAATGTGTTACAGCAGTTTCTCTGATCAATTGATGGCAAGCACACGTCAAAGGTTGATTTTGGAGTTGCTTAAAAAGGCTTCAGAAATTCAGTTCAACAACTTGGAGTAGGAAAAATGTGATTAGATAACATTGCGAGAACAGGTATAAGTGATCATTAAACTCTGTCACATGGTGAATTTAGTGACTCAGGTAAATCTGATCTCCCAGAAGGGGCTCTTAATCTCATTAAGGTTGATCAGAAAATCACTCATGCTTTAGCAGCAATGCTTCTCCAAATAAACAACTTATATTAAACCAGAGCAAAAGGCTCTGTCCTAGCTCAAGTTTGGGAGCATTTTTTATACCACAAAATGCTATATCTATACAAGGATTTCCTTACCGCAGTACTGTTTACATTTGGACTAGATAATTCCTTGTCATGGGGGCTGTTCTGGGAATGGCAGTATGGTTAACGGCATCCCTTTTGATGGCAGCATCCTCCTCCTCCTACCGGTTGTAATAAACAAAAATGTTTCCACATATTGCCACATATTGGCTCCTCTGAGTGGGATTCAAATCAATGCCTCCCCAATGATAGTCACAGCTCTAGACCCTACATTCTCCAAGAAGTGTGATCCATGAATGAACAGCCCCACTGAGAGGTTGCTGTAACTACTCCATATCAGTCCCAATCTGCAATTTAACAAGATTCCTGGATCATATGGACCTAAAGTCTAACAAGCCTTTAAAATTTTTTTTTATTTAAAGAGAAAAAAAAACAGGAAAAAGGTAGAAATATTACAGAATTTCAAGAAAAGAAGATAGACAGTAAGAAGTCACTAGTTGATACATTACACATTGTTCTTTTAGAAATAGTTATTCAAGTTACAAAATTAAAGCACACAAAGTGGACACTCAAGCAGTGAGAGTGCAAACGGATCTGTTCAACAATCCAACAAGAACCTAGAAATCTGGTCATCAATCCCACACACCTAAACATACATGCAGCTGTATCTTTTATAGCGCTTCCTATTTCCTCTTTTTTTACAATAGCAATTACACATTTTTAAAATTTTATTTAAAGAGAAGAAAAAAAAGCAAAACAGAAAAAAGGGTAGCAACAATATAGAATTCTAAAAGAAAGAAAAAGGAGAATGAGAAAAAGCCCCACTAAGAAATCAGTAATTTATAAATTACATACTGTCATCCTGGATGTAGTTGTTCAAGTTACAAAGTTAAAGGGTACATAGTAAATATTCAAACAGTCAGACTACCAACAGTTCTGCTCAAAGATCCAACAAAGATTCAGCAATATAGTCATCTATTAGACACGCTCAAACACATATGCAGTTATATCCCTTAGAACACTTTCTTTTCCTCTCTTTTTTACAATTGCAATTACACATTTTGGTTTTATTACTCTTGTAGTTCTTATTTACCTTTTACACTAGAGACACAATATATTTATAATATGATTCTTATTTATTTCACTAATGAGGATAGTCTCAAGTTGTCTCCATTTGCTATGAAGGCCTCAAGATCATCCTTTTTTATAGCTGAGTAATATTCCATTGTGTAAAAATGCCACATCTTTTTCATCCACTCTGCAGTTGATGGGCATCTTGGTTGCTTCCAGGATTTAGCTATCACAAATTGTGCAGCTATGAACATGGGTGCACATATATCACTGTGATATGAACTTTTAAGTTCTTCAGGGAAAATACCCAGGAGGGGGATAGCTGGATTGAATGGGGCTTAAGAAGCCTTTTTTAACCTGTAGTTTTTAACATTTGATTACCTGGGAAACTAAAAACCACTGGTCATAACTTAGAGATTCTGCTGACATGATTACTGTAGAGGAGCCTGGGCTTTGGGACACACACACACACACACACACACACACACACACACACACACTCCATTCCCCAAATGAATTCTGTGGGTATTCAACTTTGAGTTCTTGTTACAGGTTAAAAACACAATCCTCCCATAACTTTAGGAGTGATTTACAACAGCTTATGAATTAGATCTCAGATATCTAATGCATCTTTCCATGAAGATCCTCCTTTTTTTGATCTTTTAACTCTCTTAAAGTGATATAAGGAATATTATTTGGTGATGTCTTGAAAGGGTAAGATCTAACTATAACTTTAAAATATTAGTTGAATGATGTGGCCTCACAGAAATGAAAGTATTGACTTAAACTTCCTTAATTAATTCTTTCTTTCTTTCTTTTTTTTTTCAGTGCTGAGAGTTAAACTCAGAGCCCTGTGCATATTAGGCAAATGCTCTACATTGAGCTGCATCTCCAGGCTGACTGGTTTTAAAGAGCCATTGAAATCATTTCTCCAAACCTTGATAATTTTTAAAAAGTCTGTACTTGAAAAACAACAATCATTAAATAGCAAACTCTATCAAGGAAATTGTTTTGCATGAAATGTATAATTATACAAAAAGCCAATGCAAATTGGAAAGCAAAACATTAACACCTTAACAAATAAATAGTTAAAGGAAATGAACTTGCAATTTACAAAAGTGGATGTATAATTAGTAGAGAAGCATGAGAAAATCTACAGCCTTACTAGAAATCAAAAGGATGCTCAAGAAAACAGTTACTAATTTTCCGCTTAGGACATTCACGAAGATGTGTGGGAAAGATTATGAAACAAACACACACTCATTCTCTCCAGGATATTGAACATTTCCAGTATAGCAGGCCCTACATTAGCCTAGATTATGAGAGTGGTGGGTTAATAAACGGAGAAAGTATTTGTTCTTGTGGGTTTATGCATCTTCCAAACCAGTTATGGCTTGATGGAATTTCTTTCTAAAGAAAATGTTCATGCAGGAAAAAAAAATGTTCATTTAAGATAGCAAAATTGACTAAGAACCTAAATGTCAAATAATAGGATTTCAACTAGGCAAACGCGAGTGCAGCCATCTGACAGAGTACTATAGACATGGTGATATAACATGTGGTGAATGGAAAAATAAAAAAAAATACAAACGGTGGTAAACTGAAAAAATGTAGTGATCAGGCAGGTTGTGAAAATAACACGTTATTATCCTCACATCCAACACACACAATTATACATTGGTATATTTAAAGATCAGAGAAGCCTCTAAAACTTAAGAAATTTTAAAAATCTTTGCTTAACTCATATTTCTCAATTTATGTGATCCTGGAAGGTTTCTTCTTTTTCTCTCCCTTTCCTCACCTTTATTCTAAAAATGAAACTTGTTTCATCATCTCTTGGAACTAGTATTTCTCAAACAAATGAACAAGGCTCTGAGGATATGCTGGTATGTATGGTAGTATTTGAGAGCTATGTAAAAATAACAGGCATACAAGGATACATGATGGTGCTGCTTGGTTTATAATCGAGTTACGTCCACAAAATCTTATCGTGAATTGAAAATATCCTAAGTTGAACAGAAACCTTTACTGGATCTAATCTACTGAATACCAAAGCTTAACAAAACAGCACGTTGTAGATCAGTCATGGCGAACCTATGGCATGAGTGTCACAGTGTCCTGTTTCTTACTGAAATCTCGAATAGTTTCACCATCATTGCTATAGATCATCAGTTTCCCCAAGCAGCTGTCATTCTAACTAGGATACCTGCTCAATGATACTGGCTAGCATTAGGAGAGAGGATCATACCACTTACCCCAGGGAAGATTAAAATTCAGAGTATGTTTCTACTAAGTGCTTTTGCATCATTGCAAAATTGAAAGTTAAACCACCAAAAGTTGGGAACCATCTCTAAGCAGTAAATAACAAATAAACAAAAAATCAAAACCAAAACAAACTCATCCAGGGGTTGGAGGTGTAGCTCTGTGGTACCATGCGTGCTTAGCGTGTATGAGACCTGGGGTTCATTCCCAGCACTGGAGAAACAAAAAACACAAAACTCCTCAGTTTACTTATGATTTGTGCATGTTACTTTATGAAATGTGTTTTTAAAGATACCACTAATTTATGAGATGGCAAAAAACATTTAAAATTAAATTTTAGTGTTCACTTGAATAATACATAGATATTTAAATCAAATTTTTGATATACCACAGATATATTGTATTGGTTATTTCCATAAGGTACCTGTAATGTACTATTAATATGTATAGATTATTATGCCAATTTTATACACACTTTCAAAAATGAATTTAGTGTAGGAGGAAAAGCTCCAGACAGGTTTCTCATCCTGGAAGAGCCATTAACTGGTTGTATGGACTATTACTTGGACAAATGACTTAATCCTTCTGGATTTGAATTTCCTAATTTTTTCCAGTGAGGAAAAATGTAAAATTCTAGTTTCATTTGTCTTTGAAGATAGCTTTACTATTTGGAAAGATTACAAAGCTTTGCAGTTATATCTTTATATTAAAGTTACATCAAATGCCATACTTTTTATTTGCATATTGGGACTTTGGACCACTCATTATGATCATTGTCGCTGTATAAACAAAGTCAATCAATTTTAAGGTGATCTCTATGCCAATGTGGTTTCCAGTAAAACATTAAAAGAGGAAGGCAGGAAGATCTGAATTTGTTTCTTATGTTTTGTTAACTATAAATTTGTCAAATCATTTTTAAACTTGGTTGTTCCAGAAACCACAGATCATTGTTAGACAGTTGTAAGAGGATTTTGGGTATTTCTGACATGAATATCTTTGTCTCTAAGCCTCAAATGCTAAGGTATACACAACACAGAAGGGTTTTCACTTCTTTGGGAAAACTGAGAAACTACTGGTTAAGATAGCAATATTAACTTACTTAAAAAAATTTTTTTTGTACAGGGGATCAAACTCATAACCTTGCACATGCCAGGCAGGTACTTATGCATGCTGAGCTAAATCCCTGGCTTAACTTACCATTTTGTCTGCCTCTAGATATTGTTTTTCAAAAGTCTTCATGTACATATACATATACATGTATTTCCAAAGGTATACATAAATGTGTTTATATGCATATATATTATATTTTTTATTTTATGAAAAAATAAAACAAGATTTCACAACAAAATAAGAGAATAACGAGTTAATACACTGTGTATAGATGTCTACACACTATTTATTCTAGGTGTTTTTGAGTTCCGCCTTGGTGGGAGTATTGGGTCGGTATTTTCCCAGTGAAATCAGTGGCTCCTGTGAAAACAGGGAGGATATATTCTGATGGATAGAGAGATAATTACCACAAATCTTGGAGCCACCAGTAGTGACTGGCTTTAGATGTTGCCCTTTTCTCTACCCAACATCTCACCAAGCCAATTCAGTTTTGGGTCTCTGCCTCCAGCCCCTAACTCTGATTTGACAGCCAATACAATACAGTCTTGATACAAATGCAATTTAAAAGCCCCTTTTGAATTTATTTGAATAAGACTTGATCTGGATATGCAACTTGCCTCTCCCTTAGGGTCACTGAAATTCTCCCAGTCCTGCACACAATACTATAACCTGGATTTTAGGTGTAGAATCTTACCAAGGCAAATGTTCTGCTCTTTTGCCTCCAGCTTCTCTGTTTTTCAATAACTATTGACACAAACATTTTAATTCTCACTGTAGCCACTAAACACTTCATGATGTAACAATGTCAATTTGGGATGAATGTTTGCAATTCAGGAAAAAAGTTTTTCAATTAGAAAACTTAAAGTTTTATTTCACTGACATTATGAACGATTGTTTGATCTAGGATTGGAGTTGCTTGAATGCAAATTCTAACTGTGCATGTCTTGTGCCTCTAACTATGACTATGTGATGTTCTGTGTATGCTTCAGTTGTAGCTTACACCATGTTCCTCATGGCATGTGCTATGATTTGTGTTCACACGCCCCCCACCCAAGCCTCATGCAATCAGAGAGGTGGCTGAATCCAGTATGCTTGATTGGTTCATTGTTTAGCACTGGGATTAGGGGTGTGAGTGCTATACCCACCCAGGGGTGGAGCCAACATAGGGTGTAAGGGCAGGGAGAAGGCATGTCTTTTTTTTTTGGCGTGGTTCCCTCTTGCTGTTTTGTGGGGGCCATGAACAGCAGTCTTGCCATGCCACCCTGCCTTTTAGCCAGCTGAGTATGGACTCTGAGTATGGACTGTAAGACATAAACTTTCCCTTCCCTAATTTTGGGTATCAGGTATTTTGTCTCAACAATGAGAGAAGTAACTAAGACAGTGCGATTGTGATGATTATATGGGACAATGTGCGGGCATGTGCTTTGTAAACTCTAGAGAGCTACATAAATGCCAGGCTTTGGTCTTATTTCTGAGGCCTTCTGATGGACTTTGGAGTTTTAACCAGCTTGCTCTAGGTACATGGTCAGCTATTGCAAATCAAATCAGAGCATGAGGCACTGTCTAGCTCTTGACTACTTTTGAGTATCACTGTGTTTGTGGCTCTGTGATTTAGCACCACATAGGCGGAAGTCATTGTTGCACCATCCCCCACATGCCTGGCTAAAGAACTAAACGCAGACAAGTGTGGTGTGGACTCCATTTCCCACATGATGTATGTGGGGCCATGGTGACTATGAGTAACGCAGCTATAAATGGGTCATGGCAAGGCGTAAACATCACATGTTCCTCAGCCTAGACTTAGAGTAACACAAGGGCGATATTTGGTGTATCATCCCTGTACCAGCCAAAATGTGCCTTGCCCTAAAGTAAACTAAAGGTTGCACTTCTGCTTTTATTTATGTCTAATTTGGGGACAAAAAATTTGTGGAGTTGCTGGTGAGTGACTTTTTAGTGAGATGCTTCAGCTTACCCATCATTCTTACAATGTCCCCTGCAGAAGGGCAGGACATGGGAGAATAACTGACAGTTGTCTAAGGAGCAAAGCAGTGTGGCCCTGGAGGCTGCCCAACACACTTGCATTCCAACACCCTGACAAACAAGTGTACTTTACAGCATAGGCAATTTTAGCTCTGGATCCCTTCCCATTGATTCCCATTTCTACATTCAAGCCCTGATGCCAAGTGAGGAGTCCAGGTCTCTGGACTCCTGAACTGGTCCCATCCACGCATTCCCAGAGTGTGCTGAGTCCCATGAGCTCAGGAATGGAGACCTAGGCCTCTGAGGCTTTGTTCTTCAGGAGGGATGGTATCTAACCTTATTAATTACCAGAGTCCTGTGCCCAGGCTTAATGACCCCTCTCAAATTCTACTGAAACAGGGGAGGAAAAAGGGAGCTAGGGGGACAGGGTGAGCTGAAGGACAACTGCAATGTTTCTGTTTTTCATCTTCTGTCTCCTGCCTCGGTCCTTCTACAGGGAAGAATCAGTTTCATTCATAGACAGAGTGAAGTAACTGCAAAGCCCCTGGTGGAGTGCCTGACACATAATAGGTATTCAGAACTGGTGCTGTCACCACCAGCTCTTTCTCTATCCCCATATGAAGCATAGGCTGACAGCAATGGCCCAGCATCTCACTCTTGAACCAGACTGTTGCAGCCTTTCTTGAGACTCACAGGCATAGTGGATGAAGGGGAAGAGCACAGTTCCCCTGGGGTTAGGGTCAATATATATAGTATTTCTCTGAATAGCCATAGTTTTGTCTACTTCAGACAGCTAGATGGTAGTTGGAGTCCATATCAAGCCTTTTACAAAAATGGTACCCATTTCTGGGTTGCAGATAGTGCTTCACAGTCTGGACACCTCATAGAATGGGGTTTAGTGACTTTGCTATGGATCATCACTGTTTTTTATGCTGCTCAGAGAAGCCCAAGGAATGTCTTGGCTTCAAGGGCAGCTTGCCATAGGCCTCTCACTTAGCTGGAGAGACTGGGCGTATGTCATCCAGAGCAGCAGCCACAGCACTAAAATGAATAGAGCATACACTGGACATGATAGGACTATGTTTAGAGTCAAGAGTAGAATTGGCAGTGCAGTGGAGACAGAGCAAGTCAAATCAGCACTCCTGTCTTACTACATCTATGGCCCCTTATTCATTCCTGCTGCCTCACATCGAAAAATATGACTTTGGCTGTAGCTCTAATTCCTATGATTGTCCTTTTCTCATTTCTTCAGTGACCCAACTCATTGGGACTCAGGTCCCTGCTATGTGTCAGGCACTGTGACAGGCAATGAGATGTCAAAACAAATAGGATAGCTTCATACCTTTCAGAAGGTCACAACCTAGTGGTAAGAGAGCTAGGGTAGGAAACAACAGGAATGAGATAATGAATCCAAGCAGGTAATTCAATTAAGTTTGCTACATGGAGAGTCATGGGGAGGTAGGATTTTAGTCAAAGGTTATAAAAAAAGTTAAAAAAAAAGGGTACAAGCCAACAAGGGGAGGGCTAGTAATTCAGAGTGCAGAATGTATGGAGGACAATGGTCAGGGATGCTAGTGGCATGGTGTATCAGGATCAGGCTATGAAATTGCTGCTTGGTGATAAGCATCTCATCCATAAACCCTGGGTGGGAGAGGAGGTGTACATTACTTCTTTTTGGTGACTGCTATGTACCAAAAGTTGATGATTTCTAAAACAAATATCCAGTGACCTAAATATTCACTAACAGATAACTGGATAAAGAAAATATGATATAATTACACAGTGAAATACTATTCAGACTTGAAAAAGAAGGAAATACTGCACTATGTGACAACATGTACGAATCTGGTGGACATTATGCAAAGTGAAATACAGCAGGAACAGAAAAACAGATGCAACATGAGTCCAATTTTGTTAGGTAGCTAAAATGGTCACTCAATGAATCAAAGAGTAGGGTGGAGATTTCTAGGGACTGAGGGAGGAAGAAAATGAGGAATAACAAATCAATGAGTATAAAATTTCAGTCAAATGAGATGAATAAGTTCTAAAGATCTGCTGTACAACAGTGTACCTAATGTCAACAATAATGTATACTGCAAACTATGTTAAAAGGATAGCTCTCATGTAGTGTCTCTGTTACAATAAAATAAAATAAAATAAAATAAAATAAAATAAAATAAAATGTCAGAGAAGTAGAGTGCTATGCTGACTGCTGTTGATGGCATTTTAGTTTCACAACCATTAATTAATGTACCTTCCTGCCTTTTCCTCAAAAACCATCCCAACCTTACTCGTTAGTAGAATGAAAAAAGCTCCAGCCTTAGGAGCTCAAATCCCAGCTTTTCCTTTCATTAGCTATGAGACTTTGAGTTAGTCTCTTTTTGGAATCTCTATATACTTTATCTCAACAATGAGTTCAACACAACCTGCATCACAGCAATTCTGTAAATGCTCAGTAACACCAGGGACTTCATGATCTCCAAGGAAATATAGAGGAAATCAAAGCTTCCTAAAAGTGCTGTGCTATATACTTCTCAGGATTTCCTGACCAGGATTTCCATGGTCCCTCCCATCTGTAAAACAGACTGAGAAATAGAGTATTTGGCTGAGCAGCCTTTGAAGTAGAGAGAACCAAGAGTTGTGAAGAGTACTGAGCCCAGCAGAGAGAGTACTGCCCAGCAAGGACAGTACTGAGAGTACTGAGCCCAGCAGGGAAAGTACTGCCCCAGCAGGGAGAGGACCTATGTCTGAAGTAGTAATTGGTAGTAGAAAAGAATGTGCATATTTTATGCTTTAGAATAGATTGAGGCCATCAACATAAGTAAAACCCACCAAGAATAATGCCAAAAATGAATGTGAAATAAATGTCAATAATGTTTAAGAATCCCTGAATTATAAGAGCTTTTAAAAAGAAATGACACATGTCAATTAGCTATTGCTGCATAACAAATCAACCCCAAATCCAATCGTTAAAACAAGAGCATTTCTTATACTAGCTCATGTGTTTGGGGTTTAACTGATCTTGGCTGGACTCTTACAAGTCTTCAGGTCACCTAGGGGCTCTACACTAGATGGGGCCTGGTTGGGGCACTTTATCTGGGTCAGCTGTGCTGCATATGTTACTCATCTCCACCCTGGCATCAGACACTAGCCCGGGCACACCATTACCATTAACCCTGTTATAGTAGCCGCAGATGTACAAGAGAGGAGCAAAGTGTATAAAGTGTAGGCTCGGAACAAGAACACCTTCACTTCTGCCTCATTTTGTTGGCCAAACCAAGTAACATGGTCAGACTCAGGCAAGAGAAATTATACTTCACTTGCAGTGTTTGGTTGGCTACAAAGTTACATGGCAGCAGAGGTGGATTTAGAAAGGGGTGAAAAATTGCAGCCATAAATGCAAATTTACATTTGCACCAAAAGATCTTACAATGCACCAAAGATCTTACAACTCATGTTTAGCATTGCATTCTATTGTCAATAGGTGGACG
The DNA here is from genome assembly GCA_004027455.1 of Hydrochoerus hydrochaeris. Lineage (NCBI taxonomy): Eukaryota > Metazoa > Chordata > Mammalia > Rodentia > Hydrochaeridae > Hydrochoerus > Hydrochoerus hydrochaeris. The sequence continues at coordinate 18,413 of PVLA01002372.1, read as the reverse complement.
ATCCTCATTTAATTTGTAACTACTCAAATCACTAGAGCTGAAGCTGATGGTCACACCTTCTGCTCGCAGTTCACTACAGAATTGAGAGATGAACTTTCCAGGTGAAAATGGGATCTCTACCTGATTGATTTTTCAGATGTTCCTGAAAATATCAGACTAATGGTGAACTTATGTGACATTGAGTTAAGTGAACTAAGCCAGACAGAGTCAGACAAATACTGTATGATCTCACTTACATGTGAAATCTAAAAATGTTCAATTCACATAAGCAGAGAGTAGAGTGGTAGTTTCCAGGGGCTGGGGAAATGAGGAATTATTGGTTTGAGAATATAAAATTTCAGTTAGGCGGATATGTTCTGGTGATTTATTTTACAACATAGTAATTATAGTTAATAATAATGTATTCTATACTTGGAAATTGCTAAGAAAGTAGATCTTAACATGTTTTCACCACCAATGTAAGAATGTGAGGAGATGGATATGCTGATTAGCTTAATTTAATCATTCCACAATGCATGCATATTTCAAAACATCACATTGTACACCATAAGTATATACAATTTTATTTGTTAGTCATGCCTTAGTAAATCTGTGAAGAAATAACTGATGGCTTCTTTGCTTTTTCTTTTGTAGGCTTGATGTGAATAATTAAGATGGAAAAGGATGGATTCAAATAAATACAGCTCTCTGAAAAGTTTTATATATTTGTATGAAGATTATGAACCTCCTGAACATTTGAGACTCTAGCAGAAATGGTCTGTTTGTACATTTATATATCTTCCTTCTAGTTGGCTGAATCTCTCACTTTAATTTATCTTCATTTTTGGCACCTTGCAGAGCAAATCAGCCCATGAATTCACCACCCAGAGGATGTAGTTTTGAGGAGGGATATGATTTTATGGAGAGGGATATGGCGATGTGCACAACAGTGATTTTGATGAAAAGTTCTCCAAGCTACTTCCCACAGTCTTTTGGGTCAATATTTAGAATCTGTTTCAGTTCTTCACCTTTTAAATTATTTCAATAAACTTTTTATGAGTTCAAATAAACATCTGAGGAAATATAAAATATGAATCTAGACTAAATTCATTTTCATGTCTTCTGACAGCTACATACTTCATTACATAGAGAGAAATAAGATGCAAGAGTCAACCAATCTCTTAAGTGGGGCTTTACATTCTGAATTATCAGGTACAATGGGTGATGGGTGGCACTATCACTGGCTTAATATTGTACATGGAGTTAAATATAGCCTGAGAAATTGGGTATTGCTGACATTAATCTTCCAAGTATCATCTTTATGGTGAATGTATTTTACTCAAGGCACAGTTAAGTAAAACAGAGAGATTGGAAAGACAAGAGGGGGCAGATCCTATGTCAGCCATGCAGAGGAAGATGAAATGTATGTTTTGCTCTTCAGATGCAGAGTCTGTATGTAAATTTAATCACTGCTAGCATCACCAGGAAACAACAACAACAACAACAAAAAATACAGGCACGCACCCTCACAATATGAAGATATCATGAGCCAGATTATCAAACACCATACTACTTGAAAAACAAAACTGTCACCTACTTGATATGCAGAGACGTCCACACATTTCTGGGGCTAAATGACTTTCATATTTACTTCAGAGGAAAACTAAAAATCCTAATATAATTCTATAAGAGGTGATTAAAATATACAGCAAATGTTTAAAAGACATTACCACTAATCCAGCTCACAATACTCCCCCTCTCCCCCTGTCTTTCCCTCCCCCTCTTTCCCTTTCCCCTGTTCCCCTCTCCGCCTCTTCCTCTCACAATATTAGCCCATCCTTGCTACATTCTGAAACAGTTCTGGAATTACTCTTTTGTATCTTTACAAGGTATGATCAGCACGATGGTGGAGCAGCTGCTGAGTGCCAGCCAACAAAAAGCAGACTCGGACAAATATCTACCTTATCACTGGAACTAGCACAATGTGACTTTTGGCTCTTCCTCAAAGTCAAACTGACCATGAAATGTGTTTTGAATTGATTCAGGACATTGAAGCAGTCATGAGAGTGCCACTAAAGACACTCAAGAAAGAGTATTTCCAGAATTGCTTCAAGAGAGTGGCAAGAAGGATGGGATAAATGTACTTGAAGCAAAGGGGAGTATTTTGAGGGAGACTAATGGCAATGTGTCTACTTATTGTAATAAATTCTAAAAATTTAAACACTCACCAAATGTTTAGATGATACCAATAAATGTCCCAAATATAAGTTACTGTCTCACTTTTTTGTGTCATAGAGGTTGGTTTCCAAAAGCAAGATTATCACCACCCACATATGTGAAAGTTTGCAGATTTCACGATACCTATGAGTTCATCTTTTCCCAAAGCACTCTGCTCCTGGCTTTAGGTCCCCACTGTATTGGTCAGTTTTAGTCTCATGATCTACATCAAATGCATACATACTGGGTAGGAAATATCAATCAGAACAAAGTGTAGCAGCCTCATACCTGTATGTAGAGTAGATGAACAGTTTCTGAATAATAAAGTGTTGGGTTGCCCCACACCATCTTGTTTCTTCCTAATTTGAGTGGTTAGGATGGGTTAGAAGAATTATCTCAGTGTTCATTTTGCTTCAATATAAGTGATCCATGTTGTTTCAAAGTTAAATTTTGGTTTAATGTTATAAAAATGGTCTTCGCAGTTTAATAAATCTCCCAAGGCACATTTGTAGCATAATAAAGACCAAAGGCATAAGAGAAATTCAATGATTATTTGAGAGCTTAAAGTATAATCTATATTTTATTTTGTTAAGGCTCAAATTAACCATGTATGAGATTTAAGAAGTTCCAGTACATATATTGTAATACAGGAAAAGATTGCTTTTGCTTTCAATGAAGTGATAATTGAAAAAATTCATACATTTTATGAGAAGTGGCTCCTAAAGCCCATAGGAGGTTGTGATGTGCACCTGTAATCCCAGCCACCATGGGAGCCGAAGGCAAGAGGGTTGTAACCTGAAGTTCAGCTTTGGCAAACTTTGTGGGTTGGGGATGTGACTCAGTGGTAGAACACTAGCCTTGCTGTACAGGGCCCTGAGTTAGATTCCTAACAGCATTACCATACCATTACTATTAATATAATTGAAAAATAAAACTCCCTATCTATGCATGGTAGTGTACCTGTAGCTTCAGCTACTTGGAAAGCTGAGGCAGGAGGGTTTCTTGAGCCCAGGAGTTTGAGACTGACCTAGGCAGCATAGTAAGACCTTACCTCAAAAACAAAACAACACAATCCCATACACCGCCTTGAAGCAAGCTCATGTATCTTATGTATTTAGACAACCACTCATTACACAATATTTTCATGAGAGAGAAAGAAGATTCAAATAGGTAAAGATTCATCAGGAGGGAAAAACCTAGAAACAACACTGTGCTTAAGTAAATCACAAGTTACTGTACCTAGTTTGTCGAGTTCATGCTGTTAATGGTAAGTGTATCACCATTCCATGCTGCAAGATGTCTTTGAGGATGAAATTTGCTCTGCTCCCATTTCCTGGATGCCTAATATGTGTCAAATTCTATGGGCTGGAGGGAACACAGAGAAAATCACCTAGAAAAATCAGTTTGCTTAAAATAAACCCTACTCCCTTTCTCGTTTCTCCCCCAGAAGAACACATGGCTGCTAGAATTATCTCAAGCATTCATTTTGTATGATATTTGCATTTCAAGAGCACAGACGCAAAGATAATTAGCTTTGTTTCCAAGATTACTTACTGAGTAGCTGAATGACACAGTAGTATTCTAGAAGTTAGGCCCAGGGTATGGGGATGATAATTACCCAAATGAATTTCTCATTTTAAACTAGAGCAGTTAGAAGATTTATAAAAAGCCTCCCTTTATGATTAGGTCCCCATAAGGAATGCTACTAATTTGGATGTGCCAGCCTACGAAATCTCCTTTCCTACATTCTTGATCTGACCTAGAATTAGGGTTTCCCCCTTGGGAATAAGAACAGGGCTCATTTGGCTTCAAGGACTACAGGCTGATCAATTAAAACTCCTCTTGAAGGTCTGTGGCATTATCCCATTGCTTCGTAATCTAGCTTGAAATAGAAACTGCATTTAACTTGATAATTGATACTCCCTTGGGATTTTAACCTGCTGCTGAATGTATACATCACTGCGGCCCATTGCTATTTTTTCCCCCTCAAATACCATCCAGGCAATTTCTGGGCTGCTTTGAAGGACAGAGTATATTGTAACATTCAGACATAATCATGTATTCACTCAACAAGCCAGAAATATAGCAAGCACATAAATCCACCCGCATGTTGCTAGGCTAAGAAAATCCTTAGAGCTCATGAACTGAGTTCATTTTTTTCTCTAAGCAAATGACCAAACTTGTTTATTTCCTGCACTGGAGGCAAATCATGCTGTCAAAAAATATATATGCCGATTATAAAAGAGAGGGTTCAGCCATAAAATAAGATTATAACCTTAGCAACATCATCACTGAAAGGTGTTCTTCAGAGAAAGAAAACAGCCTCAATTAAGTAATCACTTTCAGATCATGGGAAGCGGTTAGCCTCAAAACCTTCACCTCTATGCTTGTTTATTAAGGGAGAAAAAAAATCCATTCTTTTAACATTTGACTTCTCCTGAGCAAAATAATTCAGAGACATCACTGTGTAGGAGAAACCACACTATTAGATAACAAGGCTCTTTTTTTATGACCAGCTCTCTCCTTAGTTCAGTGAAGATATATTAGGATGCAGATTCCACAGGGAAAGAGACTCCCCCCACCCCACTTCCCTCCTGGCTGCAGAAGGCAGCAGATGAGCTGCAAAGCAAAGCAGGTTTGAAGTGGGATTTACAAACCTGATCCTGACTTGGGAGGAAAGGCGGGTATGGAAGGTGCAGACAGGTTTTACCCCAGTGTATGGGTGGCCCATGGGTTTACAGAAGCGGGTGGATGTCTCGATTTCTTGGGAGCCATTCCTACTTCGTGACACTGCTCACGTCTCTGTGGTGCAGTAGACAAGACAGGGTCCCAGAGGAATTCCTTCTCAGCAGCATTTTGATGCACCAACATGCAACCCATCTACCCACACAAGCCATGCTGCTTTATGACTGATGGCAAGCTTTGGGCAAAACCAAAACCAAAGCGAACAAAGCAGAGATGGATTTGTTCTTGATTTATGGGTTCTTTTTTGTTGTTGTTGTTGTACATCTCTGGCTACCCACAAAGATTCTTGTGCTCCAGGCAATCTTGACCCTCTTCACTCAGTCAGAAGTCAATATTCCTGCATTCTGTGGCAGTTAACCAGCATCAGAATAAAACAAAGAAGATATTTCAACTTCTGGGGTCCAGATACCTTCAAAGGCCTGGAAATTTCTGCTTACTATAGGAAAATAGTTTTTTTTGCTTAGTGTTATAAAATTATTTGGGTAGACTCAACTTTATTGTAATTTCTTTAAAATGTCATACTGCCTTTACTTAAATTTGCCATAGAAGAAACAGGACATAACATATCTATCTCTGGTGATGAAATAACAATAGTAGACAGACCAAGATTACTTAAACCTTGAATGAACAAAACACCAAAGAACCCATCCTTCCAAACTTATTTTTTCCAAAGTTTGAATTATTTTCCAGGTATCATGGCTACAGTAACACAGTGACACCTTGTTTCACAAATCTAATTCTCTCCACAATTCTTATCACAAATTGAACTAGACAACAACCTAATCAAATTTCCCCATAAGGTCAACATTGAACTTAACCATTGAAATTAATTTAGTTCTTGTCCTACTCAATTTTTGATCAGAATCTTGTAAAGAATCAAGTTTGTGAGCTGAAGTACCATTGCCATGGCCCAGGAGGGAGAGGGTAAGAGCTCCATTTGGAATGCAGGTAAAATGCCCGCCTACCACACTGGGTAGGAGATTTCAAAAGAGGAGCTAAGAGAAGTAGCCTTTGCTGAGCGACCCAATCCAAACTCTGTATTAGATGTTGGTCTACTGTAAGGATTCCAACCAATAGACTCCATATCTTAGCACCCCTTTGCTTGCTGCTTACTGATTTCTCTAGGCCAGAGATGGCAAACATTTTAGAGCTTTCAATAGTAACAAAGAGCCCACTGCAGTACACGTGCTATAGGTTTCCACCACTGAGATAGACTTTCTCACATACAATATTTTCTTTACCAGGTTTGGAAGGGAATCACTTCTTTTCTTTTGAGTAGCATTAATTTTGTCAGAGACCATGCTTCTATCAGAGGCTTCACCAATAGCTTCCACTTTGGAGTCACTGGTTCCATTTGGCACTAGATGCAAACAATAAAGCCTACTGCTGACTAGGAAATAAAATGTGGGAATTGGCATGTTTTCCAATGTGAGGTCATGGAAGACAGTGCTGGCCATGGCCAGTTGTATCCCCTAGACCTTTCATTTTACAGGCCAAACAGAGGCAATGATCTCTAACAGATGCACCATTAGGCAAGACCTACATCTGAAAGCTTTGTTGATTCAGACATTCAGTAATTAAGTTATGGGCCAGTGAGCACATTATCTGCAATCAAATATGTCCCTGATCAGTGATTAGATGGATAAACATGTGACCTCATTGTCTCTACTGAAGGATGATTATGTAACAGTCTCTGATCCTCTGACATCATAGTTATTTGCCAACTTTTGATCCCAGTAAATAAGCTGAAATCATTTTCTGTGGTTTTGGGAACCAGATTTTTTTAGGATAACAGACTTGTTCCTGGTAGGCCTGATAACATGCATTGATTACCCATGTTCTAGGGGAACTCTATAGATGCCCAAATGCAAGGTGGGTGGGTGGTAGGGAGGTGGAAGTTTCAAAGAAAACCTGAGCAGCAGGCTGGTGTCACATGACTTTACAATAGACATATCAAAAAACGCTTATTTTTTTAAAAAAAACTTTAGCTCTTTCTTGCTGCATACAGAGTAAAGAGCAAGGCATGTGTAGGAGGGTTTGGGGAAGCAGAAGAGAGAGTCTGAAAAGGAAAAAGAGAAAGAGTGAGTGAAGGAGAATGATTTGCTCCTGGATCCAGCCCTTTGCCAGTCATGGAAGATTCTTCTGTGACATTTTTTCTGTCTCACCAAGCAGGGAAAACCTATCTGCTTCATGCACAATGCAACACTCATTATCTATTTCCTTCTATGAAGGGCAAGGCAGTTGCACGAGAGTTTCCAAGTACAGGTGGCCAAGCCAAAAGAGGACTAACGGATAATCTGTGTCCGGGTAACTTGGGACATCTAAATGTCACATAAGTTTGGATGCACATGTGACCTGGAACTACTCTGAGGTGACTCAGGGTCCAGCCCTCCCTTAATCTCTTATTTACTTTCCTTATTCCAGCAAGATTAACACGGAGCAGCACCAAGCAGCCCTCGTCTTGGTTTCAGCTTTGGATGGGCTGGCACCGTGCAGAGCTCAGTCTCTCAGCTCAAGCTCCTCTATCTGCATTGCAGTCCCAGCTGTGCTATGGGAACGAGCAACACTCACTTAAAATGGCTGCTTAACCCACAGCCAAATCAACAGGCCACAAACTCTGATCCAGCCAGGGCCAGCACCACTGGAGGAAAGATCATTGCACTGCAGTGTCCCTTTGCCAGATGCTTCCCCACTCTCGGAGTTTGGCTGAACATGCATGACAGTTATATTGAGAGCTAAAGCTGATGAAGCTATGAAGACTTGTCTTATAGGAAAAAAAAGACGAGCAATGATTTTAAATTAACCTACATATCATGTAATCGAAGCAATGATTCAAGTCACTTGGGTTGAATTTAAATAGTCCCACAATCTATATTCTGCTATCTAAACCATAAATTAGGATTTAGTTAAAAATCCAGGTCAGTAAGCACATTAGTAATAAGGAAAGCCTTATTTTTAAACTGGGCATTGAACCCAAGCAGTGTTGAGCTACAATTCCAGCCTGCTTTATTATTTTATTTTCAGACAAGTCTTGCTAAATTGCCCAAGGTGGCTTTGAACTCGTATTTCTCCTGCCTCAGCATCCCAAGTACCTTAGATGACATGTATGCCATAATACCCAGCAACATTTTATTTTTTTCTGACCTAGTTTGCTTTTCCTGTCTGCAAACTCTGAGGTGAGGATTGAAGTCTGATAGCTTGTTTGGGCAGTGAGGGAGACTCCAGCGTCGAGCTGAGGAAGCCACATGAGGCAAGGAATGTCCACCCTTGAGCCACTCAGGAGTAGGGGTAACTAAGCTTAATCCTATGTGGGAAGCTCTGGAAGCCTGAGGAGGATACACATCTGCCTCCGAGTGATCCCTCTAAGGAGTGAGGGAGCTGAGGCACTGAAGCACTGACTCTTTTCCTTCCTGGAGGGCTACTTGTCATAGGAGGCAAGAGAGGTACATTTTTCAGAGCATGGAAAACTCCAGACAGAGGCAAGCAGAGGCTGACAGGTTGGAAGCTGAATCCGGTATGTCTGAAATGTAGTAGCCAGGAGGATGTGAGTGAGGTAACAGCGTCTATTTATCTCTATATGTGAATGGAAAAAAGAAAAAGAAAAAGATTCTTATTGTAGTAAATCACTGAACAGAGTTTCTGCTGAAGATGTGACTAGCTAAATATACATTATTAATTCAGGAAGTGAATTTCAAACATTATTTTCCTGCTAAAAATTAGGGAGGGAGAGTAGACTACTTGGGGTTTCTTTCCCCTAGAAGGGTGTCCAATTTGAAACAGTTTTGATGATGAAGAAAATTTAAAAGAAATTCTAGAGATCATCCTGTGTCATGTAATCTCATGAAAATATATTTTGTTCATAATAAAACAGAGATAGAGCTAGGGAGACATATATCTACTTATAGTTATATAAATTTAGATAGTAACATTACATGATTAATGTTACTAGATGTCCATATACAATTAATGTAAAAAAAATTACTATCTCTATGAAGGGTTGTTTTTATTTTTGTAATAGTTGTGTCACTGCAAATAATTGATCAGACCCACATGTGTCTTTTCTGTAAAAGAAACATGTTTTCTTCTATTAGGAATTTTTGAAAGTTGCAATAAAATATTTTCATGTTTAAACCCCCAAACCCCCAAGCATCTGAGACTGCCCTTCACTTTTATCATTTAAGTCATTGGAAAACTGCACACGACTTATGGCTTAAGCACCAATTCACTAAGAAAGCATCCTTGAATAAATTGAAGAAAAGAGTGAAAGAGAAAGACTTGAACATAATGTGGAATCAATATAAATGATTTGGTAGCCTTCTAGACTCTGCAGTGAAAATGATAAATGAACTAATAGCATCAAGAAGGAATTAGGAAATGAAACCTTATCAGCAATGGAGAAGTGTTTACTAGGGTTTAAATGATGTCCTGAGGAACGCTGAGGTTGGAGGGAGCAGGTCCTTTTAGTTGACTGTCTTTCATGCCACAGGGATTTGGGGTACAGGGGGATATCCAAAATGAAAAAGATTGTTTTATCACCACTGGATATAAAAATATGTTAAGAATGGCAGAAAGAGGTAGGTGTTCTCCAGTACAAATTTCCTCCTATTACTCTGAGATAAAATCACTGAATTTTGACTGGTTGCATGGCAACTCCTCTTTCAGTTTGTGGTGGCTATGCATTAAATACAGGTGAAATTTATTAAGCAAAAAGAGTATGTATAATTCCTGGTAAATACTCTTGAAGGGAAAGATCAGTCAGTTTTTCTTTCCTTTTGCTTCTTGCAGCTGGTTCAGGAGTGGCCACTTTACATTATAAGGTGAAAGGTGTGTTGATAGAAGCCTAGTTCCATAGAGCCACAATATTAGATTTGGATTGCCTATAATTCTGAGAGGTAAACAAAATGACTTTCTCATATGTTGGGGTTTTTGTTATTCAAAGGTGAACCTTATTTCACTAATATGAATCTGTTCTTGGAAATAAATGAAGGGGAGGCTAAGTGCTCTAAGGACCCTGCAAAGGCTTCCTTAGTACTTCCTGATGTTCCTTTGAAACTTCATCAGTAAAAGCCCAGTGTGAGATTCCATGATTTATCTAGTATAAGTGCACTGGGGAAAAGGAAATACACATATCTTTAGGGAATCTACAGAAGACAGTAATAAAAAAACTAGCACTGCTAAATAAAGAGATGAATGCCCAGCATAGAAAAAAATTTGAGTCCATAAAAAAGTTCCAAACAGAAATCCAGGATATTGAAAGTTCTACTGAACATATGGGCAATGTGAGAACAGAATGTCAAATCTAAAAGACAGGCGTATGGTTGGTGAACAGTTCATGAGATATACCTTAAAACAGCAAAAGACCATGAAAAATGGATCCAACATCTACTAATGGACCAAAGAAGACTAATCTAATATTAATTGGAGTTAGTGAAAAATTAGAAGATAACACAAAGGGCAAAATAATCTGTAGAAATAGTATCAGAAAGCATTGCAAACATGAAATAAGGATTTAACATGCAGATAAATGAGTCACATAGGTTCTCAAAAATCCATGATAAGAAAAAAAAAACACTCCATGATGTAATGTGGTTAAAATACCAGAAATTCAACACAAGGACAGAACCTTGTGTTAGAGAGGGCTGGGGATATAGCTCAGTGATTTAATGTCTGCTTGGTAAGCATGAGGTCCTGAGTTCAATTCCTGGCATCAAAATAAATGAATGCATAAATAAATAAATAAATAAATACTGTTAGAGAAAGCCCACCAGAAATACATAGCAACTTTATCTTCACAAATTTCTTACAGATAAATGAGCTTCAAATGAAGTGCTTCAATCCCTAAAAGAAAACAACTTCCAACCAAGACTGACATATCCTACAAAATTATCTTTCAAATGGAGAAATAAGAATTTCCATGATAAAGAGCACTTAAAAGAAATTCATGACCACTGAATCAGCATTCTAAAAAATTTTTTCAAGAATGATCTAGAAAGAGACAATGAATACAACAGTGTCAAAAGGTCTAATAGAATGAACATAGGGCAAGCAATTAAAGAGAAAGGAATCATTTCTTGGCTTTTTGGCCAAGATCTGTTCTTATCAGTTTAAAGAGAAGGGAAAGAAAGGGAATCATCAGCAGGAAAATAGTATGAATAATTGGTCAGTACCTATCAGTTGTAATTACCATTGTTAATCATATTAATTTGTCAATCAAAAGACACAGATTAAAAATGGGTCAAGAAAGAAATATCTAATATTATGTTCCATACAAGAAACATATTCAACCCAAAAAGAAATTCATAGAAGAAAAATTAAAGGAAGGAAATAATATTCTATGCAAAAAGAAGTGGAAAAATAGCAGGAGTAGTTATCTTATTTTCAGACAAAGTGAACTTTGCACCAGACCTGATAAAAAGAGGCAAAAAAACACACTAAATGTTAGTTAAGGGAAGGAACTATTCAACAAGAAGAGGTAACAACTATAAGCATATATGCACCAAACTTCATAAAACAAATGCTACTGACATAAAAGATCAGAAATAAACATTAATACAATTATAATAGGGGAACTCAATACTCCACTATCACAAATAGATTAAAAATTAAAAACATAATAGTTGAACCAAATCTTCAAACAAATGGATTATATATATGTTCCAATTAATATAAATAATATAATACACATATAATATCTATATATAATATATATATAATAGCATTACATGCATCCATGACAATAGAATGCATATTCTTTTTGGAAGAACATAAAACTTTCTCCAAAATAAGATAACATACTAGCCACATCAGGAAAGCAGAAGGAGACTGAATATATAACCTAATGATGCACCTCAAGATCCTAGAAAAACAAGAACAAGCCAAATCCTGAGATAGTCTAAGGAAGGAAATTATGAAGATCACAGCAGAAATCAATGAAATGGAGACTATAAATAATATAAAGAATGAATAAATTGAAGAGCTGGTTCTGTGAAAGAATAAAAAAATAGATAAACCCTCAGCTTATCTCAACAAAACAAAGGAAATAAAAGATATGAATAAATTCATTTAGAAATGATGAAATAACACCAGAAACAGCCAAAAGTATGGAAGATTATTAGCAGCTACTTCACAACTGTGTGCCAATCAATTAGAGAACTCAGAAGAAATGGAGAGATATGAATTAACAAAACTAGACCAAGAAGACTTAAAATTCCTGAATAATGCAATAATACGCAGTGAAATTAAAACAGAAATAAAAAATCTAGCAACTAAGAAAAAGCTTCAGAATGATAGATTAATTGATAAATTCTATAAGAGCTTCAGGGAAGATCTAATGTCAATACCCCTCAAACTCTTTAATGAAGTCAAAAGGGAAAGCTACTCCCAGTCATTCATGGAAACTGGCATTACCCTCATTCCAAAACCAGACTTACAGGCAAGTGTCTGTAATGAACATACAGCAGATGCAAGATTCCTCAGCAAGTTACTGGCAAACCAATCCAACAAATCATGGAAAATATCTTACACCATGACCAAGTATGTTTCATGAAAGGATTACAAGATTGTTTAACATATGCAAATCAATAACTGTGACCCATCACATAAATAGAAGGAAGGACAAAAACCCCCCAGATGATCATCTTAATAGATGCAGGAAAACCCTTTGAAAAAATCCAATATGCATTCATGATTAAAAATTCTGAAGAGAATAAGTATAGAATGACTTTGTATGAATTTGGTGAATGCTATTCATGACAAAGCAATGACCAATACCAGATTAAATGGGGGAGAATCTGAAAGCTTTAACTCTAAAATAAGAAATAAGACAAGGATATTGCATATCGCTACTGTTGTTTAACATAGCTCTTGAAACATTAGTTATAGCAAGCAGGCAAGAGAAAGAAATAAAAGGGATATGCATAGGAAAGGAAGAAGTTAAATTATCTTTTTTTGTAGATGACATTATCCTCTACACAGAAGACCCAAAAATTTCATCAAAGATTCCTAGAACTACTAAACAAATTCAACCATATAGCAGGATACAAAGTCACATACAAATTAATGGCATTCCTGTACAACAATAATGAACTCATTGAGAAAAAATTAGGAAAATAATACCATTCATAATTGCATTGAACAATTAAGTATTTAGAAATTAACCTAACCAATGAAGTTAAACCCCTCTACAATGAAAATTACATCACTCTGAAAAAGGCCAAAGAGGACATTAGAAATGGAAAAATATTCCACATTCCTAAAAAAAAGAATGAATACGGTCAAAATGGCTAACTCCCAAAACTGACATATAATGCAACCCCAATTAAAATACCAAGAGGATTGCTCACAGATCCAGAGAAAACAATTCTAAAGTTTGTATGGAACCAACACCATCACTGGTCATTTGAGAAATGCAAATTGAAACAGCACTGAGATTTCATCTCACTCCAGAAAGAATTGCTGCCATCAAGAAAACAACTGATAATAAATGTTGGTGAGGCTGCGGGGAAAAAGGAACACTTCTCTAATGTTGGTGGGAATGTAGACTGGTGCAGCCACTATGGAAATCAATATAGAGATTCCTCAACAAACTAGGATTATAGGCTCCATTCAACCTAGCTATTCCCTTCCTGGGTATTTTCCCAGAAGAACTGAAAAGTTCATATCACAGTGATATATGTGCACCCATGTTCATAGCAGCACAATTTGTAATAGCTAAATCTTGGAAACAACCAAAATGCCTATCAACCACAGAGTGGATGAAAACGATGTGGTACTTTTATACAATGGAATATTACTCAGCTATAAAAAGGGATGATTTTGAGGCCTTTATAGGTAAATAGAGGCAGCTTCAGACTATCCTCATAAGTGAAATAAATAATTCTCATCTTTGTAAATATCACATTGTCTCTCTAGTATAAAAAACTATAAAAACTGAAAGAGTAATAAGATCCAAAATGCGTAACAGATACTGTAAAAATGAAAGGGAAGGAAAGTGCTCTAAAGGATATAACTATATGTATGCTCAAGTGTGTCAGATAGATGACCATATTACTAAGTTTCCATTAGATCATTTAACAGAATGGTTTGCACTGTCAAAGTTTGAGTGTTCACTTTTGATGCTGTGATTTTGTAACTTGAACAACTATTCCTAAGAAGACAACATGTAATTGATCAACTACTAATTTCTTAATGTTAATATTTTTCTTTGAAATTCTGTATTACTTCTACACTTTTTTCTATTTTGTCTTGTTTTTCTTTTTCTTTTTTCTTTTTTGGTACTGGGGATTGAACTCATGACCTTGTACTTGCTATGAAGGAACTTAAGGCACTGGGCTAAATCCCCAGCCCCTCTCTTTTTCTTTAAATAAAAAAATTTGTATGGATCCAGAAGAGATCCAGAATAGCAAAAGCAATCCTAAGTAACAAAAGCAAAGCAAGAGGCACTATGATCGGAGATCTGAAGTTATATCAAAACTATAGTGATTGTAACAGCATTGTAACAGCATAAAGAAGACACATGGATCAAAAGAACAGAATATAGCAAAAAGAAACAACCCCTTTGCATGCTCAACTATTTGATCCTTGACAATGGGGCTAAAAGCATATACTGGAGGAAAGATAATCTCTTTAGTAAATGATGCTGGGAAAACTAAGTATCTACATGCAGAAGATTGAGTTTAGATCCATATATCTCACCAGGTACTAAACTAAAATCAAAATAGATCAAAGATCTAAATGTTAAAACAAACAATCTGGTAGAATATAAAATAGGTAAAACTCTTAAAGACACAGGTGTGAGCAAGGACTTTCTCAACAGAATCCAATGGCACAAGAAATAGTATCAAGAATCAACAATTAGGATCATTATAAAATTAAAACCTTCTGTATAGCAAAGGAAACAACAGATTGAACCAACATCCTACAAAATGTGAAAAGATTTGCTAGATATTCCTTGGACAGAGGATTAACATCTAGAATGTGTAAAGAACTAAAAAACATTAGATCTCCCCCAAATAAAAGAATAATCAAAAATGGTCAAATGAAATGAATACACACAAGAACAAATGACAATAAATATATGAAAAATGTTCAAAATTGCTGACCACTAGAGAAATGCAAATTAAAATAACAGAGAGATTCCATCTTAATCCAGAAAGAACAGCTATCATAAAGACATCAAATAATAACAAATGCTGGCAAAGCTGCAGGAAAAAAGGAATCCTCCTATACTGTCAAGGGGAATGAAAACTAGTATAACCACTATGGGAATCAGTATGGAGATTCTTGAAAAAACTAAAATGAGGAATTACATTTGATCCAGCTCCTCCCCTTCTAAGAGTCATCCCAAAAGAGTTAAAGCCATCATATTAAAATGATACATGCATACTTATACTTGTAGCAGCACAATAGCTAAATCTTGGAAATGGTCCTTATACTCACCAACAGACAAATGGATAAAGCAAATGTGGTATTTATTTATTTATTTATTTGTTTTTTGTACTGGGGATTAAACTCACGATCTCGCGCTTGCCAGGCAGGCGCTTAAGCCACTGAGCTAAATCTCTGGTCCCAAATGTGGTATTTATACACAATGGTTTATCACTCTACCATAAAGAACAATAAATTTGAATCATTATTAGGTAAATGAATGTACCTTGAGACCATAATACTAAGTGAAATAAATCAAACTTTCACATAGTTTGATTAATATTAGAACCCCAAAATATAAATAAACAGCCAAATTGAAGATAGATAATAAGAATCAGGGAGATCATTTTCAGATGGGAAGGGAAACTAGAGACAGAGGGAGAGGGGAAGGAAATGAGGAAAAGGAGATGAAAAAAGAATTGAAGAAAAAAATATAAATAGAGCTTTTGAAAACAAGAAAGGACCATGAGTTGGAAGTAGCAGGGAGGGATGGGCAGGATAGGGGATGAGAAAAGAAGATGTACTATATGCATGTACCACCTCCTCATGATAAATGTAATTATGTACTGCTAACATGTACTAATAAAAAATTTTAAAAAAATCAAGTGATATTGGTACAGTTAAACTCCTCTATTCCTATATAGTCATTTACATGAGCAAGGTTTCTTGGTGCTTATCTCTACTGTAATGAAAAATAGGAATAGATACTGAATTGCTGTAGAACTTTGCCTCTTTCTACCATTAAATCGTATTAATTCATAAGTATGTGAACTAGGTTTTGAAAAATAAATCACCCCATCTACATTACTAAGAATTGAATTTTCTTTTTTGATAGTATTTGCTTCTTCATGGTTAATGATTATTTATCAGAATTATTTATTAGAATATGTTATAACATATTCATTTAATATGTTAAATGCTGTTTTGGTCAAATGTTTGAAAGTGATAAATTCCTAACTCAATCCAGAAAAATATTTTTAACACTAAGAGGAGAAACTTAAAATTGTGATTGATATAATTATGTGAAGTGATGGATATATTAACCAATTGTGATGATCTTATCATATTTTGTATGTATACTGAAGTATTATTTTGTATGCTTAAATACATACAATCTTTGTCACTCATACCTCAACAAACTGGAAAAAATCTAATTGATTACTATATATATATATATATATATATATATATATATATACACACACACTGAGGCATATATATAACAATTGGAAATTAAAATTCTACAAAAGATATGAAGTTTATTAATGTCAAATAATTGTTTATGTATTTTTAAAGTAAATAAAAATATTTTTGTCATGTAGACTCTAGATGTCTAGACTTCAGAACATGACAGAGACAGTGTTAACAATGCAGACTAAATTTAAAACTGGGTTACATCTGTTGTCATTACATTGCAGATAGCACCAAAATCTGAGCAAACATTCTTCTAATACTTGAAAACTTTTCTTGTTCAGTAAAGCATGCCACTGAAGAACAATGATGTTTCATCTTACATCCTCATTTTTAACTTTCATCTTGCCTGTTAACGCAAACAAAATTATTAACCAATATTTGCATCAGAACCATACTTATTAGTTAGATCTGAGAAACTAGTTGGCCCAATTGAGTCATGTGAAAGAATGTATCAAAGTCTAGTTTTTTCAAATCATGACAGAATTGTAAGTATTCACTGGGAAAAAATTAGCAAAAGCAATCATTGAGAATCAATTGGCTTATCGAATTTGCAACAAAAATCACATATTTTGTTATTAGTTATAAATGATGCACTGAATATCCTTTAGATAAGTAAAATTTATAACAGGTATCTTCTCCTTTCAAAGAGCTGGCTGTTAAGCATTTACCAGTACACTACTGGAACCAATCAAGGTAGGCCTAAAGGTAACAGGGAAGTGGAATGGGCAGAAGAAGAGAGAAGACAGGGATACCTCATCATATCAGTAAGAGCAGAAATACAGACTATACTCTCCTCTCAGAATTTTTTTTTCCTTGGCAATGCCACATACATATTTTAAATGGTTTTACTTACTTTCCTTTTCCTTTACTCCACTGTTGTTTACAGAGTGTGCTGCTGGTTGAGAAAGGGTTGTGACAGAAATAGTATCCTTTGCAACTTGAGATCATACTCACAAGTGAAACAATCCAGACTCGCATGTGTAAACACCATATTGTCTCCCTAGTGTAAGAAACTGAAAGAATAAATATGATCCAAAAAACACAATAGATATGGTGAAAGAGGAAGAAACTTCTCGAAAGGAAAGAACAACTGGGATAAGGGAAAGGAGAAAAGAAGGAAGGGAAAAGAAAAAATATGTATATGTATACATATATATGATAGCTAAGATAATTATGCTACTAATTTCTATTAGTTCACTGAAAAGAACAGTTGCACTTATATTATTTGGTCACTTTTAATGCCTATATCTTGTACTTTATGCAACTACTTTGAAGATAAAATATGCAATATTAACCATTGTTAATTTCCTACCACCCAGTTTTAAAATTCTGTATCATTGTTTTTATTTGTTTTCTCTTTAAAATAAACAAAGGACCTAGAAGAAATAATTGATAAAGAATTGTTATTGTTTATATTTAGATGCCCCGCCCCTGGCAAGCCTCATGCGCTCAAAGGTAGAGTTTGGGGCAGGTCATTGGCTCATGTGGGCTTATATAGCTGATTTGCTGTTAGGAGGTGGGGTTTTGTTAGAAGAGGCAGATTCCTGGAGGTGTGCTGGAAGGGTTTCTCTCCCTCTCCTCACTTCTTTCTCTGCTTCTTACCCACCATGCCCTGAACAGCTCCTGTCTACCATGCCACACTGCCATGCCATCCTGCTGTGGAGCCAGTTGACTATAAAACCTAGGCCAAAATAAACTCCTTCCTTAAGCTGTGGGTGTTGGTTATTTCATCCCAGAAACAAGGAAAGTAACTAAGATAAACTGGATTGTTTCTTTTGGGAGTGGGGTAGATTGCATTATTTGAAGTAGTTATATTTGTACATATGCATTTAGAAGCATAGATGAGTCTTTGG